>LPNX010063160.1:7294-30927 GCA_001517045.1 Pseudotsuga menziesii | reverse complement strand
CCCATAAGTACCTACGGGGGCAATTTCAAACCCCCCTCCTAGGTACCTACGAGGGTGGTTCAAAAACCTCCCTAAAATTCTTTATTAAAAAATTTGGGGCTGGTAATAACCCCCCCTCATAGGTACCTACGAAGGCGGTTCAAACCCCCCATAAAACTCTTTACAAACCTTTGGGGGTGATTGTAAACCCCCTTGTAGGTAGCTGCATGGGCGGTTCAAAACCCCCCTTAAAAGTCTTCATTACAAAACTTTGCGGGCGGCTATAAACCCCCCTCGTAGGTACCTACGGAGGCGGTTTAATACCCCTCCCTAAAACTCTTTACAAAACTTTGGGGGAAATTATAAACCCCCCTCATAGGTACCTATGGGGGCAGTTCAAAACCCCCCCTAAAACTCTTTACAAACCTTTGGGACAGTTATAAACCCCCCTCATAGGTACCTACGGAGGCGGTTCGAAACCCCCCCTAAAAATATTTGAATCTTATGTTGTTTTATGACAAAAATTTGTATATAATTTTACCTTTTGTGTAGCGGGCTTAAGCTGGGAAGAATAGGGGGACATGAGCAATCAGCTATGGTTAGTTTATCGTTGCATTTATCTATTGTATAAAATGTTTTTCTTCACAAATATATCAAATACATAAATCTTGTTTGTCATTATTTCTATGTTACTGTGATTTGTTGCTAGAAGGTTGGTTCATCATTATTTCAATGATGAAACACAATAAGAAATTTGATTACTAAAACTCTTGTCTAATATTATTTCACTATCTTTCTTTAACATGACTAGTAGCGCTATGTTTCTTAATATAACAAGGGACTCCTATATATAGGAACTGGAACATGAAATACATATTGGCATGGGTTTTAAACTTGAAACTTGTAAAATCACTACAACAAAACCCTGTGATTAGCGTCTCTTTTAGCATCCTTTTTAGCGTCCACTATCACTTTTAGTGTATTTTTTTATCATTTTTTGGGGAAAACTAGATGCTTTTCCACGGGATGGCACTTTTAATGGCATTATTTGTGTCCCTTTTTTAAATTTGGCACTATTTTGGACGCTAATTAGCATCCCGATTAGTTTCTCAATTATTGTCCTTATTAGCGTCTCAATTATCGTCCCAACTAGCGTCCCAATCGGCATCCCAATTAGCATCCCTTTTTAAAACATGGCTCTATTTTGGACGATAATTAAAATCCCAATTAACATCCCAATTAGCGTCCCAATTAGCATCCCCATTAGAACCCCAATTAGCATTCCAATTAGCATCCCAATTAGCGTCCCTTTTTAAAAGTTGGCGCTATTTTGGATGTTAATTAGCATCTCAATTAACGTCCCAATTAGCGTCCCAATTATAATCCCAATTAGCGTCCCAATTATGTATGTAATTTAGTGTAGTGGTTAAACATTTTTTTCAATTCTTTCACAACACATGTACCATTATTTCACATTTACATAAGTGGTTTTAGAAAGTTGAATATATACATACACATACAATGTATATAAGTTTATGAATTAATTACAAAATTATAATTAAATTCTAAACAATTTAACATGTGTATATATAAAATTTATGAACTAGAACACTATGAAATTGAATATATGAATATGCAATTTATAAAATTATATGAATATGTAAATATATGAAATTATACAATTTACATACAATTATGAATAGATATATATGAATTCATACATGCACATACAATGTATATAAGTTTAAGAATTAATTACAAAATTATAATTAAATTCTAAATAATTTAACATGTATATATATAAAAATTATGAACTAGAACACTTTGAAATTGAATAATTGAATATATGAATATGCAATATGAAATTATATGAATATGTGAATATGAAATTATACAATTTACATACAATTATGAATACATACATATGAATTCATACATGCACATACAATGTGTATAAGTTTATGAAATAATTGCAAAACTATATTTACATTCTAAACAGTTTAACAAGTATATATATATATATTATGAACTAGAACACTATGAAATTGAATATATTATGCAATATGAAATTATATGAATATAGAATTATATGAACTAGATAACTAGGAAAATGAAATTATATATATGAATATGAAATTGTATAACTTTTAAATTATACCAATATTGTTAGAAATGGCATTTGACTCTTCCATCATAGGTTGATATGCAACTTCTTCTCCTCTCAAGATTGCACTTTTTTTTCCTCGTGCTTTCTCCATCTTTCTCTCTTATTTCTTCAATGTTGCTTCAATTCCTAGAAGATATTTTACTTTGACGCTTCTTACTTCCCATTGTGATCAAGATCAACAATTCAAACTCATACCTATAACAATATCTAAACAAAATACACAATGCTAAATTTGCATTAGAACACAAGCATTGTTTCAAATATGTTAATCAATTGTGAAGGATAGAATTAGTAACATGTTTATGTTTTATGTTTTATGTTTATATAGAATTTCCTTAAGAATTCGGGTGGGAAATTAGGTTAGGAAGGTAGTTGGAATGAAATTAATGCCATCAATGCATAACTTCATTCCCGGGAATTTTTGTATGATTTTTAACAAAATTGGGACCTCGACCGAGGTCATAGCTCGATCGAGGGTTTATTAGACCCGCGATCGAGGGTTTAACAAACCCTCGATCAAGCTTCTGTTAAAACCTCGATCGAGCTCCAGACCTCGATCAAGGGTGTGAAAAATAGAGAATTATCCCTGTTACAGGAAAATCAATGTTTCTCTATATCTTCTAGGGGTGTAAACCCTGCCATTCATGGCACACAACTGAGCGGAGTTCATACCGATAGATTCATCACCGATTCCTCTATCCATTGAGGTATCATGCATGCGTTTTGGCATTCATATGGTTTTTTTTAATTAGTTCTAAAACTTACACTTAAAAAACTAGACAACAACTTCGAAGCATCTCAAAGAAAAATCCACAGGGTAAAAAATACACAACCAAAAATTTCTTAAAAATTCACAGCCCACACATCGACGCGTCCTCTTCAAAAGGGTATCTTTGGTTTTTCATTTTTTGAAAACAATGAAAAAAAGATGGGAAGGACACACGTGTATAAAATGATGTTGAAATCAGATGTGGTCACTTTTGAAAAATAATAAATAATTGTATATTGTGAAATAAATTAACAAAAAAATATGTAGACCACAGTGCATTTTGTGTAGATCATGCTCATATATATATATATATTATTAATGTAAGATTGAATTATTGGGGTTGGACACGAGCCAATTATTAACTTCTTCAAATTTTTAAGGCCACGCAGTTCATTAAATTCAAAATTTCACACATTAAATGACATCGTAAATTTTAAAAATATATAATTGGGAAGCCAACATAATATTCTACAATTTATTTTTTTACTACAAGTCGAAATTCACATGGAATATATGCGTTTCGAGGGCTTCTATCTAGCACATGAGTAAAAAAATCAGGTTTTTATCGCCAAATTTGGCCAAAAACTGTTACCCACCTTCATGGAATCACCCCATATTCTCTCTTAGATGCAAAATATCACCTACAAAGGTCGTATGTGTAGGCTCGTTTCCTTGTTCATGGACCTCAAGCCTTAAAAACTACCTTTAGGGAATAAGTATTGAGTTTCCTCCCTCAAGCATGGTCAAGGGACTATGACCCATACTTAGTTCTTAAATACTCCTTATGGTGTCCATATTAAAACACAGAAAAATTATGCTCTTGGAATGTTAGGCATAGTTATTTGAGATGTTGTTCTTGATGATGCTAAAATATTAGTGTAGGTCATATTAAGTCTTGATCATGCAAACTGTTATTTTTATTCATTTCCCTAGCCATGTACCAAAACCATTTTTTGCGGTTCTCTATAACATGTGCATGTTTTTCTTCCTCAAAACATGTGCATGTTTTGCTTCTTCATAATGCATGTGCGTTTTTTAACTATAAACCATGTGCACATTTTGTAACTATAAAACGTGTGCGTGTTTTCCTTACCCTATCCTACGTGTCATATGACATGTTAGGCTCGAGCTTAATCAAATCAAGCATTGCATAACGCAAGCACGTTGTATTTTTATGTATTGTGAGTGTTTCCTAAAGTAAGATTGCATCTAAAAAGTCCCATCCTTTTACACACCCAAACACTATCAAAAATTTTATAAAATATATTTTAAAAAAACCTGGTCCACTATCATCACATGGGTTTGCTAAGTAAAATAAGTAAACGGTCATTCAAAATTATTACAATATCGTTAAGAAATACACCAAAGAGGAAGTTTTAATTTTGTTCTTATTACTAAAGATCAGTTTCGTGTTTCTATTACGAACACTATCTCGTAGTCTAATGCACCTATTTATATTGAGTACTTATATATAAAAGAAAACACTTCTTTTGGAAGTTAAAAATGGTTTTTATATTTATAAGAAAGTTGTTAAGGCAAGAAAAGAATTAGGTTCAAAAAATATATATATATATATATATTTTGAAATGTTAAGGTAGGAAAAGAATTAGATTCTAAATATATACATATATATATATTGAAAATCATAACTTTATTTATAATAGAAAGAACTATATTTTTCGAACTTACATAGAAAAACTCATAAACTGTAAAAAAATATGATCTTAAAGTTAAACCATACCTTTCTAATTAGTAAATTTTCCAAAAAAAGAAAAAGTTATTTTCAAATTTTTCTACTTTTAAGTAATCTTAGTAATCTTTTAATGTTGTTATTACATTCAAATTTTCCGGATTTATGTGGTCTCTTGGCCATTCATAGCATTGGAAATTTCTTTTATATATTAAAAAAATTAGCTTTCAACTTAAGTCCATATATTAGCTTTCACATTCTATCTTCAAAACAATATTTTATGAAAAATAGTCCATATATGTTAAAAATAACTCAAAATTCATGAAGAAATTCTATTTTGCTTATCCTCTAAGTGTGCTTCAAAACAATATTTTATGAAAAATAACACATATATGTTAAAAATAACTCAAAATTCATGAAGAAATTATATTTGCTTGTCCTCTAAGTGTGGGTCCCAAAAGAAAGATTGTTCTTGTTTAATAATGAAATGAATCTTTCACCAAGCTTTAGGATCAATCCACTTTTAGATAGTGAATCTGCTTCCTTGTTTATTTCCCTATATATGTGAGAAAATGTAAACACCTCCACCTCCATATTAGCTTTGATGTTCTTTATCTCCTCTACTATTGGAAATAGTGAGATATTATGACATTTGTGCTTTCCATTTATCCAATCTATAACAACTTTTGCATCTCCAAAAACTTGTAACTTTTTTATATCTAGCTGATATGCTAAGTGACGAAGTAGCTTTAGTCCACAAAGTTCTACAAATTTATTGCTCCCCTGACCCGGATCATCCTTGAAGTGTTATTTTGTATCCTTCAAAAGATAGATCATGCCTTGTTCCCCAATTGCAATTGGATCTCTTTGCGTTGAACCATAAAAATAGGAGCATGGAATACCTTCTTTTATAGTTTCTTCTTCCACTTGTCTAGGGATTCCTAGCAATCCAAATTGTGGAAAACAATTGAATATTGCAATAGTTTTGTTTGCACATCGTAATAGAGAAAGGGACTTGTCATCAAATATATGCTAATTCCAAGCGATCCAAATTTGTCATGCTACAATAATGGGGAGACTCATAAATTCACTGTACTTTGGATTTGTAATCCAAGATTGAACAAGCAGTCCTGGATTGTCACGCCTTCCTAGACTTATTTGAATTTTAAAATAACTTCTAATTCCTTCCCAACTTGAAGAGGATACTTGCATTAAACCATTTGATGATAGTTAGATTCTGTTTCAATTTTACATAGTGCACATCTTAGGACCCTCCCAACATCTACGTTGTAGTAGATCATAGGTTAAATGTTTTATTCCACAAGAAGAACCACATTAGGGCTTTTTCCTTTGCTAGGAAATTGAATTTCCATAGAAAGCGCCACCACTAGATACGAGTGATAGATCGATCCACCCCCAACAAAGATTCATAACCCTTTTTTGGAATGCAGTTCCCATGTGAGTCATATGACCAGACCAATTGATCTTTTCTTGGATGTAATCTTAGATGGAAGATAGTTAGTTCATTCAAAAAGGCCTTCCATACAATAGCCTTAGCATCCCTAAAGCCCAACTTTTCTCCACTCAACCATTGTTTCCTTTGAGGAAAATTTTAGGGAGAGAATCTAACCCATGAGCTATTTGTCCATGTTTTTTTTTCCAAAAAAAGATTTTGCAATTTACATTCTTTTAAAGACCCGTAACCAAGATTTATATACTCTTAAATAAATGTAGTTCTTTAAAAACAATTGCATTATTATGAAAATTATGTTTTAAGATATATATGTGTTTGAATCTAAAAAGGGTCCTTCAACTCGAGTAATCCTTCACCTATAAACAATTACGTTAATGAAAAAATATGTTTTAAGATATGTATGTGTTTGAATCGAAAAGGGTTCCCTCAACTCGAGTAATCCTTCACCTCAAAATTAAGTTGATAACCTTTAAAAATTAAAACTAAGTTGGATATATAAAGTAGTGTGCTATCATAACTTTAACAAAATATGAAAAAAAAAAAAAAAAAAACACATCTTTAACAGTTATTATGTCTTCGACATGGGATGTGTATGAATTCGTCAAGGCTATTATTTAGAGTAATTTGTAGTAAATTTAACAAAAATATGTAATTTAGACTAAGGTTGTGTATTATATTTTTTTTTAATTTTTTAAAACTATTTTTGTGCTTATTCATTGGTTAGTGCAGGTGATGTTTCTCTAGGGTCTTCTGCCCCAAGACTGGGCGGCGAGCTTTGGTCAGCAAAAATTAAATGCAACCAAAGTTTTAATACAGCAATATATAGCTTCACTATGCGTGTGCACTTCTGTTGGCCATGAAAGATGGGCTCGAGCTTTTCTGAATGCACTGACAACAAAGAATTAATGTAACCGTTGTGGGCATGACCAAGAAAATCTATGTGTAGGATTCACTAGTAGCCTACGTTATTTTGGGATTGTGGCTTGTGGGTTCACCCTCTTTTTGAAGAGCTTTGGCATTGCTTGTGCATCTCTACTTTATTAATTTTTTGGAAAATTAGATGCAATACTATTTTTTCCATGAGATTAGCACTTTGTCTTCTTTTTGTTCTATGTGATGGGTTCTCCCACCTGTGTTTTTCTTGCATGGAGAGCAAAGCGCTCCCTACATTTTTTTTACCCGATTTTATATGACCGGAATTTGTTGATGCACGCGCTCACTGCAAGTTCATGCACAGGAAGATTACGTCGACACACAATTTTTGGGAAAGTGTTTCCTGGAAGCGTTTGAGGAAATGAAAAATTCCACCATGGAGGCTACTGACAACGAGAATAATGCCTGTAAGGTTTAGTGTTGTATAAGGATTATGTTCTGCGATGGATCTCTCTTTTCTGTGGAGAGCCATGAAACCCAACCCTCCTCTATTATTCTGGTAAACTGATCCATGGCTTTATGCCTGGCAGGGTTTAAACCAATATCATTGTTATCCTGTCCCAATGGCTAGACCACAACCTTGTGGAACAAAGATGTATATATATGGTTTTGTGGGGAGCTCTGAAGCCCAACTTTGCATCATTATTATGGTGACTTCTTGTCTCAACCGCTAGACGACAACCTTGTGGATGTATTCCTTCGACTCACAATAAAGGAGCTCTTTTGATAAAAGATGCCCGCATTTTCGATCCAGATGAGTAATTTATTTTTCTTTCAGCTCTAGTTGTCGTGACAAAGAGGTTGGGCCTAGTGAACGCTTCCATTGCATGAAAGAGTTTATGCCTGCAATCACAAACCCGTTCTATTTTCTTCGATTCACGTTCCCAATACTTTCGAATTTGAGTTAGTTTTGGGATGACAAGTCGTTTCCTTAGAAAAGCAGCAACTCAAAAGCATCAAAACATAAATATAGAAAAGAGAGGGAGCTGTGCATTGGTACGAGCTCTCTTTGTTTGGATTTTAGATTCAGGGCAGACAGAATGAAGATCACTGTCATGACGGCAGACGAACGGTTCATCACACTGGATGTTGATCCTCAAGAACTAGTAAGCTGCAACATTTCAATTCTAAGTTTTCCATTTGAGTATATATGTCCGAGTATAGCGCATCAGCTTCCTTAGTTTCGTGTATATAAAAACAATATTTGGGTAGTTCCAGTGGGCAAGTTGGATTCATATTTGCTTTTGGGAATAACATTTTTCTGTGTACTGCTAGTTTACAATAGAACATAAAAATTTGGGTAGTATTTTCTGAAGTTGGGATTCATATGTCTTTTTCTAAGGATGTAGTTTTTGAATTGATGAATGGGTGTTTGTTCTGGTATAAAATAAAACTTAAATACTTTATGTAAATTTGGGATTCAGATCTCAAATGGTGTTGTGTCATACTTCCTCTATTTGACTCCTTTGTAACCTGCAGTGGATTACCCTATTAGAGATATGCACGTACGGAATATATATTTTCAACAAGAATTAACAGAAATGTAATACACGAGAGCACGACAGCAAACCATGGGACACAATATTCTATGTGGTAAAACCGTGACAATCATCAAGGAAATATCCATGGAGCAAGATATTGGTATTCTTATTCGTGAGGACCTCTAGCAGTGTTGTACGATCTAAAGAGAGGGATGAGGATTTGGGCACTGGGTTGAATTTTTAGACCCGTGATGGTAGAGACCTTTGGCGTACTCTTAGATTTCAAACCTTCAAAGACCAGAAAGTAGATGTGCACACTTAGTTTATGAGAAAATATAGAGCAGTCCCGCAATGGTGGTTCATCATCGTTTTGATCTTCACAGTGATGGTTAGCATTGATGTTTGCGAAGGCTTCAACGAACAAGTTCAATTAAGCTGGTGGGGAGTCCTTTTTTTGTGTTCTCTTTCCTTTTTCTTCACTCTTCCTGTCGGCGCTATCAAGGGCACCAGAAATCAGGTATGTTGTGTATATATTATTGTAATTTTATTGATTTTCATAGGCCTAATCTCATACTTCACGAATGATACGGAGGCTTGGTCTAAACATTATTTCCTTATGTATTTTTGGGTATATATCACCAGGCACACCAGTGACCAACGTCTGCTTCAAGATTTACAAGGTGGTTACAATGAGCCAAGCTCTCACTTTTCTTCAATATTTCAAGCTGGGCCATTACATGAAAATTCCTCCACAGATTAATTTTATCACTCAAGTAATAAATTAACCTTTCTGTTATTGATGGAGTCCACCGTTGATACTTAAAAGTGATGCAAGATTCTGTGAAATTATATTAGTTTTAACATATTGGGACAATCATGGCTGCAGTGGTATACTTGTTCACCCCATGGTGGCTGATTGAGAGAATCCCTGATATCTGCAACACAAATATTATTTCGAGTGGCAGCCAATGGATTGAGTAATATTATATGATGCATCTGTTGTAAACCTCGGCCCCAGGAGAATCATTGTTTATATTTGTTCCAGACATTTAAAAACAAACAAGTAGCCCACGTGGCAACCTTAGACATTGCCACTTTTTAATTTTGTTTTATAAATATATACAATAGTTTTAATATTTATCATCTTAAATTTTATCCTATTGAGTAAATATATAAAATTGTTTTAATTTTAATAGGTTTATTGAATAAATATATAAAATTGTTTTAATTTTAATAGGTTTTTAAATTTATTGTCATTTAAAATTTTATAAAATTTATTTATATATAAAGAAATTAAATTTAAATATAAAAAACTAAAATAAAATAATTGATTTTACATATAAAAACCTTATTTCTATCAAAATAATTAGAGAGATATTTTTTTCATTACCACAGTGATATCTAATTTTTTTATTCCTTGACTCACTAATCATTTCCATGTCTTTGTTGACAAATCTAAGATTTGATGTTTAATGAAAGTTTGTTTCATAGTTGTTTCCCAAATTTGTTGAATAGTTTATATGTAACAAACTTGCAAAACAATTATAAAACAAACTTTCACTCAATATTAAAAAACATTGAATTTCATAAAAAAAATTGATAAAAAAATTAATATTATAGATGAATCCATATAAACAAACTTGTAACATCAGTATTCTTATAACACAAAAGCAATGGAATTTTTATATAATCAAGAAACAATGAAAAATACTAGTCAAAATCCCTATTAGAAAATCTACATAAAATCCACATTGATAAATTTCCATGAACATGAAGGCATGGACAAAGGTGTATATAGTCTAATTAAATATTTGACTTTTGTTTGAAAAATGTTTTTTCACCTCCAACTATATTTTGAGGTGTCGTCGCTTCAGTATAAGGTATTAGAATATAATGATGAGCATACATATATTTATAATTTTATTTTAATGTTCTTTCTAGGTTTATGTTTCAAAGCATGATGTCAAGAGTTGGGTTGGGTTGGGTTGGGTTGGGTTGGGTTGGGTTAGATTGTCATCATTTAGTTATATTGGATTGGGTTTGGTTCTACTATTTATTATTTATTTTTATGAATGCATTAATCTATACTTTTATTTAAAGCAAAATAAGTATGTCCCTTAATTATATAGATTTTTTATAATTTATAATACCAAACTGAAGGCACTGATAAAAATTGCCTTGATGGTATTGTAAAATAAAATATTTAGTAATAAAATTAAATTTCAAAGCTTCTTTTTTATATTGCCCAGATTTTGTTATAGGATCACAAGGGTGCCATCCTCTAAGGATAAATAGTGCTTAAGTTAGACAATAGTCAAGAGTTACACTAACAAAATGTTCAATTGTTGGTGGTTAACCCTTCAAATACAGTTTTCTAACTAGTTGAACGTCTACTTCCATAAAAAGTTCACACTTGGGCTATAACAAAATTCACTATGTTTACATTTTCTTACAAAAGCAAAGCACTAGCCACCACTCGCTAGTGCAAATGTAATGTCGGGGACATTGCCACCTCGTGACTCTTGTTTTATAATATCCTATATTTCTTTTCTTACCACAAAAAACTTTGTTATAATTAAGTGAAAATGATGAATAAAATATCCACGAAAATCCTGGTTTCTACAATATTAATTTTAAATAATTTAAAAGTTAACTTAATAAATAGATATTTTAATAAAAAAATAAGCATATTATTTATTTTCGACAGCAAGCATCATTAAATTCCTTTCTTACCTATAAGGTAATTAAATTAAATTAAATGTAATCCGGTAATGAAATTAAATGAAATGTAATCCGTACTTATCGTAATACATGACTAATCATGAAAAGAAGGACTAATTAACAAACATTAGTGAATAGTGCATTGAACAAGTCAACATTCAAAAAAAATTAGAGTAAACAAGTTATCAATAAACATAGATATTTATAATAAAAAGTTTAGACATACGTCTGTACATATTTTGCTTAAAGTAAACTTCTCCGGTTACACTCTCAAAATAAAACAAAGCATAACAAAGCATGGGGAATAATAATACTATAGTCATCCCAATAATTTACTGTACAATATTTCACTGACGCTCCAGAACTATAACCAGAAGTCCGCCCTTCGTTGAATACTCGATCAATTCACTCGCTCTTTCCCCCATTGTTTCTCCGTATCTCTGAAACAGCGCCTCCATTACTTCATCCCCAAAATGGTGTTTCAACAGACTCTCCATTGTTGCTCTCTTTTGCTTTGCAGCTTCTTTACCATACCATTCCTTTGCAGAGGCGGATCCGCTCATGGCTTCCCTCTCCTCTTTGCGGATTGCCGCCGATTTTGTTGCGAGCGCCAATCGTTGTATTTGAAATGAACCCTCTCTCACTACTTCACTCCTCACTTCCTCCAGGGATGGGCAGAACAGAGGCAAGTTGAACGAATCCACCTCCTCCTCCTCGATCAATCCCTGCAACAGTATAACGTCTTAATTTATAATTAATTCAGTTAAACTCCAAAACCGCTTACAAAAAAACTCAGCGAAAGTACCTGAGATACCAAATCATTCAAACTGCTTTCCAACGACCCCCAGTGTAAGGCAATGAAACCCTGGTCGCTTGGATCTCGTGATGCTCGCCCCATGAAGAGCAAACACATGCGGCCTCCCACAACCATCTCCTTTGCCCGGGCTCTGAGGAATGCGTTGAAATCCTTCTGAAACTGACGAAAATAAGCTTCTCCAACAGCCGGAGATCCTCCCGCGGAGATTTTGCCCTTGTTCCATGTCACTGAATTCTTTTCTAAAACCTCAGGGGGGACCTAATCATGGCACACACAGTAAATTCTCTAGAATCAGTTTTGTAATCACCACCTTTTCTAATATATTATATGCAATACTATATTAAGCGGTAGAACATTAAACCAATGTAAACCCCATATGAAAACCTACTTGAGAAAGCCAGTGGAGGCCATTGGAAGAATGAACGAAATGGATGCTATTGTCTGGAAATAGCCGTCCGTAGAATGAACCGGGAACGCCTGCTGCGAAATATGATCTCGCTGCTACAACCCCCCTTGCATCAATCGGATCGGTAACAACTGAAGGAGTCAAACTTCTGAAGAGGGAATAGAAATCAGAGGAAGGAAGATCGTTAAAGAATATTTGGAACTGCGGAACAGGCAAATGGCCCGCCGACAGATATTTGGCTTCGAGGGTCTTTCTTATACTTTCTGCTGGCAACAGAGCATTTGGTCCAGACGAACAACCCAGATCCGCGATGCAAAATGTATTGCATTCCATTAATTTCATTGATAAAATGCTTTCCTCTAATACAGGCTTTGCATATTCTAAAACTCTCTTCTGCAATGCAATATTGAGACAATATATACAATTTTAAATCCTGTGAATGGATGAATGATTACCATGGATAGTTATTGCAAAAAATTCAAAACCTACCTGTCTAGCAGAATTTTGAGCATAGCTGGAGTCTCCATCGCCAGCGTTCATGTGAAGAAATTCCTCCGTGTTCGTGTTCGTGTTAATCTTCTTCTCCATCCTCCTCGTTCTCGCAACTAATTCTCCCACTTCTCGGATCCGGAACTCAAATTTCTCTTACTCCACAGAACTATGGAAACGAAAACGACAAATCTATTATTAGCATTTTCTTTAGTGGCATTCAGATGATACCTAATAATTCAAATAATACGTAATTTGTCTATTGCATAGTCCCTTTGACTTTTCAGAGGTTAACTTATAGCATGTCGACACCTGATATTCAGCAAACTGAATCAAGGTAGAGCATCATGTCACTTACAAGAGTAGAACCTAGGTGGGAAATGTAACATTCATTCCTCTCAACCACCCAAGCTACATCTATTCGAACAATATAATCCCTTTGACTTAGCCAATATTTAACATTTTCTTAATTGGACTTCTTGGACTTCTTGGAGTGGCATTTAAATAGTAAAGCCAAATATTTTTAAAATGTGGAATAGCAATACATTTTTTCTATTCCTTAGTTTCTTTGACTTATAAGACACAATATTTTCTTAAATCTTCCTATGGAATACCAATATTTTGTCCACGCATTTAAAAAATAAAAAATGTATTTTAAATTTGTTTTTTATTGCATTTATAAGGGATAATATTTTCTTACTTCTTTGTCTAAGTAATTAAAAAATAAAACTAGTATTTTATATTTTTTTTATGGCATAGGTTAGTTGACTTATAAGAGCTCGATAATATTTTCTTATATCTATTAAGACACAATATTTTCTTAAATCTTCCTATGGAATACCAATATTTTGTCCACGCATTTAAAAAATAAAAAATGTATTTTAAAGTTTGTTTTTATTGCATTTATAAGGGATAATATTTCCTTACTTCTTTGTCTAGGTAATTAAAAAATAAAACTAGTATTTTATATTTTTTTTATGGCATAGGTTAGTTGACTTATAAGACAGATAATATTTTCTTATATCTTTTAAGACAATATTTTCTTAAATCTTCCTATGGAATACCAATATTTTGTCCACGCATTTAAAAAATAAAAAATGTATTTTAAATTTGTTTTTTATTGCAGTTACAAGGGATAATATTTTCTTACTTCTTTGTCTAGGTAATTAAAAAATAAAACTAAGTATTTTATATTTTTTATGGCATAGGTTTGTTGACTTATAAGAGAGATAATATTTTCTTATATTTTTTTTTGTCTAGGCATGAGGCATTTAAAATAAATCCATGTACTTTCAAGTTTTTTTTTTTAATTGAAAAAAAGGCTATGTTTAAGTACTTTGAAGTTATGTAATATCAAGAATCTTGTTAATTTTGTTTATCATTTATTTTCTATTGAAGTGTTTATTAATAATTGTAATATGTAAATGAAGTAGACAATTTATAAAAGTCTTTCCATGTTTTATAAATGAGGATAAGGAGAGAAATTAGGGATACTGAAAATGAGAGAAATTGGGGATAGAGATCTCATAAGATGAGTGATTTATGCAAATTTTATTGGAGATAATTACAAATATGATTGAACTAAACATCTTAAATATGAGATAGTTGTTTTGGGCACCTATTCTTATATAATTGAACCTATTGTACAATAAAAATACACACAAAAATGGTCTGTTTGAATAAAATTTTCCCTTTGAGGTTTCTTGAGTGAGTACTCTCTATGTCCCTTGTTTCATATGTGTTTGAGTTTGTTTGTTGTT
The DNA here is from genome assembly GCA_001517045.1 of Pseudotsuga menziesii. NCBI lineage: Eukaryota > Viridiplantae > Streptophyta > Pinopsida > Pinales > Pinaceae > Pseudotsuga > Pseudotsuga menziesii. Next base: position 16,241 of record LPNX010063160.1, on the reverse strand, counting down.
GAATCTTATTTCCAACATTTTGTATCATAGATTTTGTGTCAAAAGTCATTTTTAGATTATCTCAAGTTTGGACACATGGAAATCTAGTTGAAAATCTTGGAGAAGAGTTCTTTCTAAAGCACCATCATTGGAAAGCCATTTAAAGTAAAATATCAATGCTACTTCATGGAAGGCCTAATCTAGTTGAATCCTTGGTGGCTAAGTGATATATGTACTCTATTTTTTGTTTTATTTCTCCATGAATATTTCATATGGAAGAGAGAGGTTAGGATATGCTATGTAATGAGTTTCTGAGAGACATGGATATAAAAGAGAATTGATATTTGTGTAAAGAACGTGGAGAGTAGGAAACCTAACTCACTAACCATTTAACGAGAAAGGAGATTACATATGTTATTGGAGTATACCAAATCAAGAAAAGTGAGGGAAGTGTTATGGTAAGAGTGTTTTAGAAAAATGAAGAGAACATTGCATTGGAATTGAAAGTTAAGCTAAAAAGAATAATGTGGAGAACATTGCAAAACTTGAAAGATTTTTCATTGCTCGTAGAAGTATACAACAATGCTCATATACAAGAATCGAGTATTCATCCAAATTTATAAGAATTGTCGTTCTTCCAAGCCTATTTGAGAATCACACTTACAATTCATAAATGTAACCAACAAAATTAGAGAATGCATATGTTAAGGAAGAGATTGTATTGAGGTGAGTGAAAGTTAATTATGATCACTTTTGGCACGTTAGATGCAACAAAAATGAAAAATAGGTATCCTTCATCTTACATGGGTATTTGGATAGACCTACACAATGAATCTTGCTTCTAGTAAAATATATGAAACAAAGAAAAATTGAATCACATTTCCAATTATATAAGGGTGAGTGCACAAAGTTGAGGGACATTTTAGATGCAATGGTAGAGTGAATCCAATCATTCAAGATCCATAAAACAAAAATCATCCCGAACAATGTTGACCCTGCCAAGCCTAGTCCCAAGCCTACCAACATGCTTACCAATTACGATAGTTAAGTACAGTGTGCATGCATTATAGTGTACAAAAATGTGCTTATGTTCTATAAAGCCTTTTTTATGCTTAAAACGGGTCAAGCCCGTCATTTTATCCACACCCACGTGCAACAACATGTTCGAGCAGAGAAAAATGAGCTAGGGTGAACGCGTTTTGGGTGATAAAATGCCAACAAACTCCACCTTGGGGATCATTCTCTTCCTTGTGAGGTATTTACTCCAAATCCTCTCATGCTAATTTCCCTATTTTCAATCATTTCTATGCCCTAATGAATTGAAACCAATTTTTTATATTCACATAAAGAAAATTACATGCCCAATGGAAACCAAAACCCCAATTTACTCATAAAAAACAAATCATTTTGACTATTTGCATATGTATATTCACAAGCATCCTTGTGAATCCAAACCAAAATTAACAAATATGCAAAGTTTCTCAAGTATATTGCAAGGTTTCATAAGAAATTTACATTCCAAATGGAAACCAAAACCCCAATTTACTCATAAAAAACAAATCAATTTCACTATTTTCATATGTATATTCATGAGCATCCTTGTGAATCCAAACCAAAATTCACAAATATGCAAATTTTGTCAAGTATATTGCAAGGTTGCATGTACAACTAAAAAAAATTCAAGTAGAATTCACATCTTCCCTAAAATACATAAACAAACATGGTAAATCCCTTGCCTCTATCCGAAATATTGAATTTGGTCGTCAAAGTACATTAATGAACACCTTATAGTTTTGATGAAACTTCCTAATCCAAGTGTTAAAATAAGGTATTGAAGCATCCCATACTTAACAAATATTTCCGCTTCACTGAAGGGTACATTTTGGTTAATTTCAAGACAACGGAGTTCAACAATAGGATCTCCAAACATCAAGATACATAGGGAGGTTGATGTGTTTGATTACATGCCAATCACATACTATCATACATGATAGAATCCAGTGGAAACCTTGCGACCATAAAATCCAGTATACACAATTATGCAAAGTCTCTCGTGGGTATATAGAAAGAGTGAATAGAACTAAAACAACATCAAGTGGAATCCATACATGGCCCAAATTACATATAAACAAAGATGCTAAATGGACTTTGGAGTCCAAAAAACACCATGCTACAACAAATAATTGCATATCTATCAAAATCCTTTCCTATATTGAAATTGTATTCATCAATAGCACCTTCTGCCACCTCTTCTAGGCTCTAGCCCTTACCTCTACCCACAATCTAGGAGTTGGTCCCGCAAGGGCATTAGTCAACACCTAACAATTTCGATGAAACCTCATAATCCAAGCCTTAAAATAAGCTAGAGGAGCTTCCCAATCAACATATGTACATAAGAGATTTTATGTACATGCATCTCGAAATTGGAATTACTACAAATTTAAGACATAAATTTAAGATGAAAAAATGTTAAATGTTTATTTTTTACAGTAAAATTCAAGATCAATTTTAAAATTTAAACTATAAATAGTTTTTGTTGTTATTTGTCAGACATTAGTTTTACATTTTGCATTGCTTAGAGATGTCACTATACCATGTGTTTATTCTTCTAATGATATTTTATTTGAATTTATCATTGCAGTAGCTACTATGGACCACAATGCAGAGATTTTGAGAGTTATTGGTCACTGTGAGAGAGATTGGTTATTCCTAGAGGGGTGAAGATGAAGTCCGTCGATCCTTGTCAGTGTCATTGCTGACCATAGTGGATACAATCAGCAGATCAAATGATGCTTTGTATAACATGGCATCTTATAGGGAGAGAAAAAGACAAGAATATGCTAATGGTTTGAGCTACAACAAGATTGAGAAGCTCAAAATAACAAAAGAGCATATATATACACTATTTAGAGTGTCTGGGATGGATGACGTTCCAGAGAGAAGCATACCACATATTTCGATTGAGTGGTGCATATGTCAAAACATTAGAGAGCATTGGATGGACAGATGGTACATGGTTTTTTATATTCCCCCGCACAACAACAGGGAAGTACTGATGTACTTCGTCCAGAAACTATATGCATATTTTGTGATGGGAAAACATGTCAACTATTTTGACATGTTGGGGTTCCAAGGAGCTAGTAGGGGGATGCCCCAAAACCAACCCAATTCTAAGCATAGAGATTCCAATCAACGGATACCTCCACCTTGTTCCTAGATACTGATGCTAGACATCCCTCCTGCACATGATATGGTTACCCAGACACAAGAGGCATTTCTTACGCTAGCTAAGATGATTTCTCGACACACCACAACAATTGACCAGGAGGGGCCCTCTTCCTCTGGTGTGGTACAACCACCATCTTTCGATGGTAGAGGACCATCTATTGGTGGGTATAGACCGGCATCCCATGTACCCTAGAGAGAGAGACATATGTGCACAACGTGTGGTCAATCCTGTTATGGCCGTGGACCAACACATGGTACCTGTACAATGACTGGTGGTCAGGTAAGGACATTGTAGAAACTCTATTGTTGTTCAATTTAATTTTTCCATATTGTACACATATTAAAATATTCTTAATATATGCAAATTTTACTCTTGCAGGAGCTTGATGCCTCTAAGGGGGGTGGTAATGCACCCAATGTTGTTGTATCTGAGGCTCAAACAACCAACACCAAGGTAATATTTCAACATGTGTCATTTTGTTTTAATACATGTGTTAGTCAATTAATTTGTTAAATGGTCTAATATTTACAATTTTTGAAGTTGCAGGAACCCCATTTTGAACAGGATCGTGGAGACATTGATCTCAACGAATTCCCCTAAGGTGGATTCAATGATTACCTCATAAATGTAAGTACATGGTTAATGACTGAATCTTGCTCAAATTATTTAAATTTATTACTGTACAATCCTTTATAGATTGCTAATATTTATCATTTTTAAACTTGTAGGTGCTATCTAGCTCTGCAAAGGGGCAAGAAATTGTTGGCAGCGGTCCCTCCCACGGGGAAGATATGTCCTCGGTAGAGGTAAGTATATTACAACATGTTATTTTTTCAGTAGATATTATTCCATCCATTCATGTACATGTCTAACTATGGTAACACTTTATGACTGCATACATCATCACAAATCCTTGCACCACCTCTTTGGTTTGGATCTACCCATAGTCCAAACGTAGATAAGTGTGTTGTCTATACCAGATGACCCTCTTACTTAAAAAGAGTGGGTGGCCATGATGACGAACCTACTGATTCCACAGTAATGTACACACTTCCAGTGGCAGTTGTTCATTAGGTTTCAATTCACTTCACAACTAGTTTTTTTTAATGTTATTTTCGCATGTTTACAACATCAGTATGTAGAGTCATCTGTTCCAGACCTTAGAGAGGTTGTTTATGCTACAGTCAATGTTGCATCTACAATAAGGATAAGTTACACAGAGGTATCTACTTCAATATTTGTACTTGTACAGTTCATTGTATTGTGTATGGACATGCACAATGTCTAATGATGTTAGCATTTGGTGAATGTAGCAACACCTTGGTCCATTAAGTGCACGCGACCGAGGTTGATGTTCAACCTACGACTCCTCTTACTACTGAAGAAACCCATTTTCATTCCCCAAAACAATTTTTTTCGATGATATGTTCATTATTTACACAATCGGTTAGTACTTTCTCATGCATGTACATGTTGATAATTGTTGAGATAATTGACAGAGTTTTTTTTATTCATGGAGAAGCATTGCAGAGAGACTCTCTACAAGGAGGAGGACACAAGAGGAATTTATACCCCGGGTGGATGCAATGAGTGTTTGTTTTATGTACAATTGATTCGTATTTTAATCTTTTTAAACTTTGTTAGTGCTGGACAATATTAGTTCAGTTACTTGATCAAGAAATATTGTCATGGATTTGCAGTCACCAAAGATGCACAGTGGTCATGGAGAGAGGATACAAGTCTCAGAGTCGAGAAAAAAACAAGAGAAAGTTAGAGTTTTGATGTGGTATTCCAGGACAAATCTATAATTTTGTGTACAAGAGGAAGTTAGATTTTAGGGGCACGGTCTAGGACATATGTACTTTTGTTTGCATGTACATCAATGATGTTTTTGATACATGTACATTGACAAGCCATTCAGTACTTCTATTTTTGTATTATAACTTTCATGATATAAAAAATATTTCATATCGAGGCTCTCGAGATCTTCATAGTTCAATCTTAAGTGTGATCATACATGTGTGGCCAATAATGTTTCTATGTGAAATGTTCCCAATTTTTGATAGATTTTACGATTGCATGGAGATATCAATTATAAATTTGAGAACAATGCACAATTACAATATTGTATAATGACAACAATGTACATTTAAATTTTTTTACCACGATCCAATTGAATATACAATGTTAAATTGTATTCACAAAAATGCAACATACCTAACACACATAAGAACCAAGCACACCTAAGAAACTCACCCAACTAAGTGGAATACAAAATCACCTTACCCACAAAACAACAGGCTTAGAACAAACATTTAAAGAATGCACGAAGTTGACACACCTAATTGATGCACATGTGTGGTCTACATAAATGAAATTGGTGTTTGGCATGATGTATTTCATCTAACGAATATATGGGATACACATCAAACCTAAAATTATATGAGTAAAAGGTTGATTCAAAATAATGGTTATGATTCTTTATTGTTGTATCTCCTGCACATTATTTTATCATTTTGTTAATGTACATGTCATTTGATTAATCACCTCGAGGACCAACTTCAGAAGAGATGAAAATTATCTGTGATTTTATTATAGTTTAAATTGATTGATGAAGTACTATTCTAAATCTTGTTTTATAAATTTATGTTTATGTATTGAACTATATTTATTTACCTATGTCAAATCTGAACTAACCCTAAACTTTAACAGTATACCCAAAAAATCACTACAAATGATTTTTATACATTAAAGGACCATTCTCAAGTTGTTTATTAGTTTTGTAGTATCAATCATTGTTATTGTTCTACTTGTCTCTAAAATGAAAGTGTTGAACTTGAGTCCACAAGTTTGTATTTGACTCTTGACTTGGACTTGAACATGCAATTATTATATCCAGGTATTGTATGGAAAAAGAGTATGAGCAACACCCTGGTGCTCTAGCTCGAACCTTTGCATGATGAATACCTTTGTGTGATGAATGTTACTAATAATGAATGTGATAAAACTCTAGTGTACTTTATTGGTGCTATTATTTCCATAGCATTATTTTATAAATTTCTCTAAATTATGTTTATTGTATGCCTTAGTGTAAAGTTTTTCCCAGTAGTATGGTAAAACAATTCGATTATAAGAGGAATACTAGGAACAAAATGTACTAATAGGGTAGTCTTATTACTTGTGCACCCAATGTGTAACTATTAGTCAAACATAGATATTTGAACCACGATCATCATTCTTTCAAGGACACATGTTGAATCCCTACCAAGGGCATAGAATTCCAACTGTGCATCAAAAATGGGTTCTAGTGGGTAATACAAGCGTGTTTAGGAAGATTCCATGTGGGAATTCTAGCCACATGTTCACAATCGAGGAATTTACAAAGTTGACCCCTATGTGGAAAAATTTCACATTCCCTTGCTAAGTAAAACCCTTATTTCCAAAATTAACCTGAAACAGGATCCATTTTCCATGGATCCAGAGGAGAGGGTCACCCCTAGCACTATCCCGATGTCCTGAATCTAACGGAGTCGATGGTCCGTCGATCTGAGCCACATTCATCATTTTATGGCACGTTCAAGCCCACCTCCTACAGGATTTCAAGAACACCCGTTGAATCCCTACCCGGGGCATAGAATTCCAATCGTGCATCAAAATAGGATTCCGATGGATCATGTAAGAGTGTTTAGGGAGGTTCCATGTGGGAACGCTAGCCACACATTCACGGTCGAGGAATTTGCAAAGTAGATCCCTATGTGCAAAAATTTCACATTCCCTTACTAAGTAAAACCCTATTTTCCAAAATTGACCTAAAACAGGATCCCTCTTCCATGGAGCCAGAGGAGAAGGCCACCCCTAGCACTATCCTGATGTCGTGAATCAAACGGAGTCAATGATTCATCAATCGAAGACATGGTCATCATTCTATGGCATGTTGAATCCAAACTCCTATAGGCTCTCAGGGACACCTACTGAATCCCTACCTGGGGCATAGAATTCCAATTGTGCATCAAAACGGGGTTCTGGTGAGTCATACAAGCACATTTAGGGATGTTCCATGTGGGAACGCTGTATACATGTGAAGTTCATAGTCAAGGAATTTGCAAATTTGATCCCTATGTAATAAAAATACACATACAATCTATATATATTTAATAAACTCACAAATCAATGATGCCTCAAATCTCTAAATTAAAACGCGCTAACTTACACCAAAAAAATAGCATAGAGCCTTGTGAAAATTCATCATTGAATTTTCCTCAAAAACAAAACAATATCTAAATAGTCATTTGCATTTGCACCTCTATTAGTTCTGACTGCATTTCGGTAACACCAACCAAGCCTTGAATGGATGTTTCTTTTCCAATTGCATTTTCTGGGAGAGAATCTGTAACAGCCAGCCAGTCAAGTAAGCAAATAACATATTGTTAACATTACTAATTTTGCAAATAATATTAGTTTGCTTGTGCGTACCGAATACAAATAATATTACTTTTACCGAATAATAAAACTGGGCGGGGCGCCTTTCTCTTTGCTTCTATGAATGATCCCACATAACAAATGACGATTAATAATAAGAACCGACATTTACATTTAATTCTCTCCACAGAAGCCATGCACTACAATGCAAATATTAATGCCTTGCTCTCTATTTGTGGATAGCTGAGCACTAGCAATAGCTATTTGGGAAGAAATGATCTAAAACATTTGTCTTGGTCTTGAATGGTTGATGCTAAGCAAGAATTGCAAGAACAAGTTTAAAATAGAGTTGAAAAATCTAGAACACCTCTATGGAAAGTCTAATTAGAAGAAGCATTTTTTTCATTCTTTAAAGACAAGAGCGGATGCCCTAAAACATTTTCAAGTCTAATTAGAAGAAGCATTTTTTTCATTCTTTAAAGACAAGAGCGGATGCCCTAAAACATTCTCATAAAATTTGAAAGAATAAGATTTTAAGATTCTCATTACAAACATTTAAGCTTCTGTTGAGGCCTGGAAATTCACAGGCGACAACAGTAAGGGATTCTCCCTAGTCAGCGTTCCCAACTAGCCCGTTGACTGTTTGGTACAGGGAATCCATCCAGTTTGCGGTCCGGCTACCGTAGGTCAAAGTAACAAAACAAAGGTTTCACCGGTTGCGGCCCGGTCCACCGAGTTTTTTGTAATTTTTTGACTTAATGTATGAGATGCATATACCTAATTAACCATGCAGGGTGATGAGGATGCAGGGAGCAGTCACAATGTGATGCATAGGTTCTTACCTCCGTCTTAGACTCACATGCACCTATATCATATATGCAGTAATGAAATGAAATATGATTTATTTATGAGTAATGTGGATTATTCATGCATTATAAACAGAAATTACAGGTAGCTGATATTCTTATCTACAACACATGAAATATTAAATATATTTCAACAATCAGATAGCCAACTGTTTCATAAGCAGCATACATTACTCATGGTGAAAATCTTCATAAAATAAACTGGAGAAAATTCATACAAGAACATAGGTTCAAAGAGTTAGAACGGTCTCACAGTTGATGGATACAAAGTTGAAAACGAAATAGTTCCTCTTCAACAAATCCATAGCACACATTTGAATATTCCACCAAGCTTTCTCCAACAGGAAAACTGTAAATATCTATTGCAAAAGGAAATAGGTCTTCTTACAATATGTCTTCCTCAATCTAACTGGGAAAAAGTCCTTTTCCTTTCTAAGCTTTCTAACTTTATACA
>LPNX010063157.1:174749-213915 GCA_001517045.1 Pseudotsuga menziesii | reverse complement strand
GGTTCCCACAATTGTGCATGAGCAATGGATAATGGTACTAAAAATAAACACAAAAAAAATTAAAGTAAGCATATTAGTATGAGTGCATAACATGTAACCTACGTTGTAGAAAAAAGAAGCATGTAATATGCATACATTCCCTTGGAAGGTTTAGAAAATCATGTGATTTCAACCCCAACAAATGTCCTTCTATGGTGGAGTAGCATTGTAGAGTTTATTTGTATAAATAAGGAACCTTCACACCCAGTATAACATCCTTTTTCTAGAGAGAGATAATAAAATCTATGGACATGACCTTCTTTACAATATCAAGAGGGACTAGTCTCTCCTTTACTTTCTTGTATGTTATCCATTGTTTGAAAAATATTGAACATTAAATCATCGATATTAGTAAAACACAATGAATTTAGTATGTTCACACATCAAATAAACCATTGATTTAATATGCATCATTTGAAAATCATTTCCAAACATGATTTAAGACAAGCTTCATAACCAGTAATGCATAACCAGTAATTCATAACCAGTAATGCATAAGAGATGGTGTAAACTTCCAACGTGAATAAGTTAATGAAAAGCTTTAACAAATTTGTTAATAATAAAATAAAACTTAAAGTTGAACCGTAATTTTATTTTTACCCCACAACTATATAAATATGAGACTAACAAGTTGGAAAAACAATATAAGTAAATAAAGTGAAATTTGAAAATAAAGTATAAATATAAAAAACATTAAATAATAAAACTAATATAAAAATGAGTTATATTTAAAAGTAATAATTATTTTTCATAATTGGGAAGAAAAATCAATTAAGCTCTAATTCAAATATGTTCAAGTGTGATAATAAGAGATTTGACAAATTTCGATGTATGGACCTTGGTGTTCAACAAAAGTGACCTAAAATGACAATATTGAAGACTTTGATGAATATATTATTGTGCGTTTGAATTTCCCATATAAAAAAAAAGTCCCTTTTTGCATGCATGTTGTTCTAATCTAAAATATTATTGGGCGTTTGAACTTTCCATATAAAAATAAAATCGAATCCCTTTTTACATGTATGTTGTCTTAAACTGATTCCAGTAGAAGGCATTAAACCTTGAAAGAGGACACATAAGCTACAAAAGAAGCAAAATCTTTCAAGCGAATTCATCCAATACTACCAAAAAAAAGTTAGTAAAAGAAGAACATTGTGAAGATAAGAGGATGAAGCCCTAACCTTAGATGTCTATCCATGTTTGGAAGATTGGAAATCATTTAGTATGCATCATTTGAAAACACAAACTAACCTTGCACGTTTAAAATCCAAACTATGTAGATCTAGAAATGGATTGTTCACCAGCAGGAGACGGAAATAATAAACAGCTCCAACAATCACCCGAAAACAGTGCTGCAACAATGGCAAGTGTGAAGAAAATTTCATTAAGGTCTTCATTTTTATAGAACTCTTAGACGTCGCTATAACGACGGCAAACATTGACTTTTTCCGCCCTAGGTCAAGTTGACCATTGTAAAAAGCCAACAAAATCTCAATGCCCTAGGTCAACTTGACGGTGCCGTCGCTATAGCGATGGATAGCCGTGGATACAGCGACGTACAAGGCTTTAGGCATGGATACAACGACGGATAAGAGTCCCTGCGTGGATACAGTGACGGCTAGGCATGGATACAACGATGCCTCGTTCCTGTTGCTTCCGATTTTACACCAAAAAGTAAGAAACGTGGAAAAATCCACGCTTTTTTACTAGTGACTGTCTAAATCAGCGACCATGTTAACTGCATTCAATGGGAGATCTTTTAGGCCACACGGAATCCTTCCTTCTCTTAAAGTCCATTTGGGAGGGAAGACCATTGTGATAGAGGTCGAGGTGGTTGATGCGCCCCTTGACTACAATCTCTTGCTGGGTAGGAATTGGATGTACAGTATGCAAGCCGTTGCTTCTTCCCTGTTTTACGTTGTATGCTTTCCACATAACGGGAAGATAGTAACGATTGATCAAATGACATTCAAGAATCTATCTATTACCGCATCTTCGGGAGCTTCAATCCCGATCGTTGAACACTCTCAGTTGGCAACTGGGAGTGTGGGTGTAGGCATGTATCCATCCCTCATGGGAAGCTTTAGTTGTCTTGCACTGATCCTTATGATAGCATCTAGTTCCGATGAGGCTTCGACATCTACAAGATCGGTGTCTTTTCACACGAGTCATATGGAAGATCCTTGGATTCTTCCTACACCAATTTCTTCGAGTGAGCTTGTCATGACGGACATGCCATTGCCTGCAACTATGATAGCTTATCAAGCTAATCTCGAGTGTGTCGCAGAGCCTAGTCCTTCCTCTTCGTGGACGGAAGAGGAGGACCCTTATGTGCTTCCGGCATGGGTAGTATAGTCTTCTCATGCACACGAATACCTTGATACGGTTTTCCCTTCAGATGAAGCGATTATTGAGGCTATGTCGAGAGTTGAGCCACCATGGGAGGAACTCCATCATAGATCGTACTTTCTTCCCGAGCTTGACCGCTTGGAGCATGAGGATTTTAGGGCGGTTCTTAGTCAGAGAGTTGGTAGTCCTATGGTTCCATTAACCTCTCCTGGTTAGATGGCTGATGGAAACATGGCGAACATATCTTCAACGATTCCTATCAACTTCTCTCGCAATCCTGGCACGATAGAGAATGTCTATATTGGGGCAGAATGTTCCCATGCTGAGATTCTAGAATACACTAAGCTATTTAAGGAATTATATGATATTTTTTCTTGGTCTTATGACGAGATTCCAGGTATTGACCCTCGTATTGTCGAGCATGAGATTAAGACTTACCCCAACGCTAAGCCTGTTCGACAATGGTTGCATGCAGTGAATCCTAGGAAAGCACTCACGATTAAGGCAGAGATAGAGAAACTGTTGAAAGCCGGTTTCATCTATCCCGTTCCCTTGATGGAGTGGGTTTCAAACCCCATTTTGGTGGATAAGAAGCAGGGAGCGATCTGCATATGTACTGATTTCCGTGATTTGAATCGTGCCTGTCCTAAGGACAATTTCCCCACACCATTTATTGATCATATTTTGGATGAGTGTGCAGGTAGTGAGGTTTTTTCCTTCATGGATGGATTTTCCGGATATAATAAGATACATATTAAACCTGAGGACCAACATAAGACTGCATTTATTTGTCCTTGGGGAACGTTTACATATCGAAAAATGCCTTTCGGCCTTAAAAACGCCGGAGCTACATTTCAGCGGGAAATGACCTTGATCTTCTACGATCTCAAGTCAATTATCGAAGTATTTTTGGATGACTTTGCTGCTCATTCTCGTATGAGAATGCATCATCCCTATCACTTGAGATTGGTATTCGAAAGATGCCAGCACTATTCGGTTAGATTAAATCCTCATAAGTGCATATTTTGTGTGAAGTCAGGTCATTTGTTAGGATTCATCGTCTCTAAAGAGGGTATAAGAGTGGACCCTTTGAAGGTTGAGGAAATACTTCAGTTGTCTCCCTCGAAGAATATTCATCATCTTCAGTGTTTGCAAGGCATGGAAAACTTCTTATGAATATTTGTTGTCAACTTTGTCATGCGTCTCTTAAAGAAGGACACCTCCTTTTATTGGGATGACAGAGCCTAGGAGTCCTTTAATGCACTCAAGCGAGCCCTAGCATCGGCCCCAGTGATTAGTCCCCCGGTCTATAGCTATGATTTTCTATTATATGTGGCCACGTCATTAGAGACGATTGGTATGGTTTTGGTTCAAGAGGATGAGGAACTCCAAGAGCATGTCATATATTATTTGAGCCAGAACCTTATTGATGCAGAGATTCGTTATTCTCATGTCGAGAAGCTTGCTTTAGCTACTGTACATGCGGTTCAGCGGTTGAGACATTATATTCTCCTTCGCCAGACCTTGGTTATAGCGCATTTCAATCTATTTCAATTCGTCCTCACCCGAAGGATGATTGGGGGGAAATATAATAAATGGATTGTCATTCTGCAAGAATTCGATCTCGAGTTTGTTTCAGCAAAATCGAAGAAGTATTTAATTTTTGCAGAGCTTATATCGGATTTCTCGAGAGAGGCCGAGGATTTGGTTTGTGAAGACACGTTTGTCGATGAACACATCTTCTTAATCTCAACTTTAGACCCATGGTATGGGGATATCATAATATATTTACAAACATTGAAGACATCTACCCACCTCTCACGACATGAACGATGACGATTACGTCACGTCTCTAAGAACTACCTCATAGTGGATATCACTTTGTACCACTGTGGGGTAGATTCCATTTTATGATGTTGTTTAACTCATGAAGAGGCTGAGGTTGTGCTGAATGATTGCCATGGAGGGGCGTGTGGTGGTCATTCATCTGGGCTTTCTACAGCTCAAAAGATTTTAAGAGCGGGTTATTTCTGGCCATCGATCTTTAAAGATTGTGTTGATGCGGTCACGAGGTGGCACCCTTTCCAGGTGTTCACACGTAATATGCACTCAAAACCTACCCCGTTACATCCCATTATCACCGCCGGTCCCTTCACTAAGTGGGGGCTTGATTTTATGGATTGCAACCTAGTTTTGGATGGGGGCACCATCATATTATAGTGGTTGTTGATTACTTCACTAAATGGGCTGAGGCTATGCCTACAGTAAAATTCGACGATGAGACAGCCGCTCACTTAGTATTCAACCAAATTATTACTTGGTTCGGGATTTCGAAAGAGCTTGTCACTAACCATGGCTCGCACTTTCAGAACCGTATGATGGAAGAGTTGGCATCGAAGTTACGGTATAAGAAATAGCATTCCTCTTCTTACTACCCTCAAGCGAATGGACAGGTAGAGGCAGTGAATAAATCACTCAAATCCATTCTCCAACGAACCATTGCACAAAGCAAGAATAATTGGCACATCATGTATATCCTAATTTGTGGGCATATTGAACTGCTATTAAGACTGCCACTGGTTTTTCTCCATATCAACTTGTACATGGAGTGGAGTCGATATTGCCGGTTGAATGCGAGATTCCTTCTTTGAAGCTAGCTGTAGAACTCTTACCAGACACTTCACCATTGGAGGAGCATTTGGTTCACCTTGAGCAACTTGATGAGCAGCGTCGGGATGCCTTGGTGGCTCTAGAAGTCAATAAACATCACGTAAAGGTCTAGTACGATAAGTTTGTCCGTCCAAAGAGGTCTAGTGAAGGAGACTTGGTCCTTTTGTGGGATCAACCGAAAGAACCCTTGGGGGTAGGGAAATTTAATCCTATGTGGCGGGGTCCTTACGTGGTCAAGCATGTGTTAGAGAAGGGTGCGTATGAGTTAGTGGATTACGAAGGAATGGCCTTGGCTGAGCCTAGAAATGGGCTCTATCTCAAGAAATACTATGCATGATCTTCAGCCAAGGCTACTTATCGTATATTATTGTACAGTTTTGCATAGTTAGGTACTTTTCTTATCGTGATCAGGTTTGTGATTAGTTTTCATTTATTTTGGTAGATGTCAATGGGATCTTCCACCTACATAGGATTCGTGGATGGTGCGAGCCATCATACTCAACACTCAGCATCTGCTGCTTGGGTGATTTATACTCCTATGGGTTAGGTACTGTCTTCAGGAGGTGTATGTCTACGGCCATCTTCCAACAATGTTGTTGAATATAGTGTCGTCATTGAGCTTCTACGGGATGCCATTTCACATGGCGTTCTCTCTCTTGAGGTACGTCTTGATTCGAAGTTAGTAGTGTCACAGCTTAATGGTTTGTACCATGTTAGAGATTTGACATTATTGAGAATATTCTTACGTGTGAGATTGTTAGAACGACAATTTGACAACATAACATATATACATATTCCAAGAAATAATAATCAAGTTGCTGACTCATATGCTAACTACGTGTTAGATTGGCATTTGTTTCATTCACAGTAAATTAATCACAAACACAATTTTTACACTTGTAAATAAATAAACCGATCACCATAAAAATTTTATATATAAAAACCAAAATGTGATAATACATAGTGTCATGATACAAAATTGGGGCTCTCGAGCCACCAACATATAATACACGGTAGTACAAAATGTATACACTCCCAGGTGTCTAATCCTGTGAAGGAGGAGGAGGGTTGTGATCATGGAAGGTCACTACGGCTCTAGCTAGCCATCGGAATAATCGCACCCATGCGCGTGGTACACCCACCACCTGTCGCTGCATAGCCTCAGGAAAGTCCTTGACTTGCGCCATGGGAACCCTATGTGTCAGTCTCACAAAATTGGTATGAATGCTCTGGAGCATCCACTCCGCATCCACACCCATGATATCATCTCCTCTTCCCCTTTGTCTATGACGTGGGAACCCTTCTGGCCGTCGTGGTCCTACATCTGCACATAAATGGTAGATGTCACTATGTATTGTCACGCAAAAATATGTCTTTTTGATTCCATATAATCAAGAAAACACAAAAAAATTAAATAACTCAAAAAATTTAAAAAAAGAGAGGGTCGAGATTCATTACCTATATCGCCATATGCCGATCCTGGTGGTAGCGGCATGTCTAGGTCCCCCCTGGAAATCTATCTTTGCATAGGGGTAGTCATCGATGGCAACTATCTGTCGTCACCACCATGGAAAGAATTCAGTTGGATATGGGTTGTCCACCCTACCACCCCCTAGGCTGCACATAGCATCTTCCCAACACCATTGGGCCAGATATCGAACCCCATGAAGAGGAACGTCCACTCTGGGGCTCAATCCTGGAACAAGCTCGAAGAAAAACATTCTCAAAATACTGCTGAACCCAAAGTTCTGCACTCTACCTGCCTTACACTCACTGAGCTGATGTTTCATGTTGCTCAGTAGTGTAGTGCTCCATTCGTAAATCGTGGGTCTCATGCACTCCACTGCATAGAAGATCAGAGGCCACGAGGCCTGGTGGAGTGATGCCAAGCCTGCTATCCTGCCCAATGTCAATAGTATGGCCTTTAGGCCCAGCACCTATATAGCGTTGGTAGGGACCTAAATCCCCACCTTCTCTATGTCTGGATAGCAGTACACTGCAATGTACTCGTCGATAGTTAGGCCACCTTTTGGCCCACCACGAGAACGAAGGTTCACTACTTCCCCTCATCTAGAAAGCCCTGTAATGAAGTATATGTCCTCCACCTCTATAGTGAGGGACATCCCATCTATCTGGAAGGACTCCAAGTCTGGATCCCAGTAATCCACCAGCATCTATAATAGTCTTGGTTTGGCCCTCAAACCACCAAGACACCAAAAATTGTAGAGTCCGCATGCACATAGAGCTTGTTGAACAATTATATCGGCCCTTACTACTTCCTCTACCTCACCATGTTCACGCTCTCTCCACTCTAGGACCATCCTGCACAATAAATTGCAAATTTTCCCATTAGATTATTGAAAAAACCTTATGCACGGCCTCATATGTGACTGTTTTTAAAACAACCCCGTATGTATGTGGGTTTGGGGGCATTTTCTGCGTATATACAGCCCTATACGTAGAAAAACCCTCGATTTTCCATGTGGGCCGCAGTGCCCATTTTAGTTCGGCCTAGAAAGATTAATTGACCATGGAATTTCATAAAAATTGCATCAAAATGAAAGAGAAGAGCATGGGTAAATACCCGGAAGAAACGGTAGTGGATTCCGCCGGCTGGATCTCCTGGAATTCGTTGTTGAAAATCTGAGCTCAGATGGGTAAAATTTTCAAATGTTTTATAATATTTTGAATTGTTTACTATTTATAGAATATTTGAAAATATTTGAAAATTTTTACCCCCTTTCCTATAGTTTCGACATTTTCTAACCATTTTGGACCGTTTTTGACATAATTCATGATGTAGAGGACCTTTTTTAGTGTTGTTTCAGCCATTGGATTGACTCGTTCATGCCGATCTCAATTATCATGTTTAAACTAGCATATAGGTTAGGTTTCATCACCATTTTCATTTTGCATAACCTTATGACCATCTCATCATGACCTTAGGTATGAACCCACTCTATTATGTCATGGAACCTTCTTGCTGCTTTAGAAGTGGCATGATATGAGTGGTAGAACTGCACCTTACATGGGTACCCTAGTTAGCACCTTATTTACATTTGGTACCCATGCTGACATTTTCTCCTTTAGGGTGTGGGAGTCCATTGTATAATATTGCCATGACATTTCGCAAGAGCCTCATACTCCTCTTGATCTTTTGCTGGCCTATTTCCCTCCGGACTCCCTCATGTCAAGTTGTGAATGCATTATCATGAGATTTTCCTGCTTCATTGAGCTTTGTGTTGGCTCCCCTGACATTGTGTATTCAGCCATATAGCCCGAGCTTGTCTCATGTCTAGCCATGCAGAGCCATCTTTTATAGCCTTCGCAGCTTGCTTCCCTTTTACCGGGAGGGGATTTTCCCCCGAGTGTCGATATCCTACACATGTATCCTTGCATTGAGCATAGGTATGTTCCACTGCTTGGAACTAGTTTGTTTTCCCTTATGACTCTTGTCTCCTCCTAGTCTATAACTATAAAGCCATTTTATTCTTTTTCAATCTTTTTAAATAACTGAAAAAGTCCAAAAAAATAAAAAAATAAAAAAGCCGGACAAGGAAAGATGTTATCTGTGGCAACTGTCAAGTCGTGTCGCCTTCGAACAGAGCACTGTATATAACATCCATTGGTTGGGTTATAGTTTGACTTTAGGAGCTGTACTCATTTATCTGATTTTATCTCCACCGACTGGTTAAGCTTCCAGTCCCTATGGAGCCTCTATCGATGCCTCCTGTGTCACAGAGATGTCCTAGTGTGTATATCGAGTCTATGCTACCTTCATTCAGTCACCATATGTCGTTATGCTCTTGTTCGAAGGAAGTTGAAGCCTGAGTCGACCATTCCTCATTTATCTTGACTTTGCATGTCGGCCATTCCCGGTGCAGTTACTGGTTCGTGCACCTTATGATCGAGTCCTTCCACATTATATGGCTTTGCTGAGTACCTCGTGTTGGATGATGGGGGATACCTTAATGCCCTCCTTCCAGTGGATTTCATCCCATCGACTTCAGATCATTTATTCTGGGATTGGAATCTAGAGTCATTTTGAGTGCCTTGAGACTTGCAGTCATCAATGGCAGGTTCTCTCACCATCGACAGTCTTTGGGAATACATCAATGTCCCCTAATCGATGGATCCTCTCAAGTGTTCGACCTCAACACATTTATTCACACTTGTTAGTTTTCACTCTAGTACCTTGATTCCCATTTTCATTATCGGTGGGTGATCTCGTGTCTGTTAACGGTATACATTAATGACCGGTAATTAGACGATGGACTACTATGTTCAACCTCGACACCTCTATTCGCATAGTAGGACATGTACTCATAGCGGTTTGTGTAGAAGACCTTCCAGATTGGTGGCATCTCTTATATGCTACCTCCTTGATCGTGCCAGTGTTCATGAGATTTCAGCTCTCATGACTTGATTCCAGTATATGTCAGACATTTCCGGCCATTATAGAGATATTGATCTGTTATATATATTCAGCCATTATGGAGATCATGGTCCTTTGTATATCTTCATCATGGATATTCTGATCTATGTATATTGTATGTGGCGATGACCACTTATGTGATATCTTGTATCATGCCTATTCATGGCCATTGTACTCTTATGTATCTGGGACTGCTATATGTATTTGCAGAGTTGTATTATTGTACTATGCTAATTGGATGGCTGGTCTTCCATTTGGGATACTTCATCACTCTACTTCTGGGATGGACTTATAATGTATTTCGGCCATCGTATGACCCCTCTGACCTCACACATTAGGGGGCATATATTATAGCTGATTTCACCATTCCAGGTGAATCACACTCTATATGGCCTTCCCCTATCCCGTTGCAGACTCCTTAGACCCCATGGACCATTTTTTGTCCTTTGATGTTTCCTTGAACATCCCTAAAAACATGTGAAAATGATACACGCGACTTTTAAATCTATAAGCGCATATATACGCGGGTTTGACCACTAAAACTGCATACATCGGGATGTGTAGAAAATCCAAATCCTTTTGGAGTTTTCCTTGGCATGGATCCGACTCACTTGACTCCTAGCCTTCCCTATGCCTTGAGATCACTCGGATTCGACCTTTCATTACCCCTTTGAAAAGCTATATAAGGAACTCTATGGTACATTGAAGGCATATGAGAGAATTGAGAGCAAAGAAACTATAGTCCATTTTTGATGGAACTTATGCTTGAGTCTGCATCCCTTTGTCCCTTGGAGCACTAGTGTGTTCTTTCCAAGATTGCCTTTTGCTTGTGAGGTTGCTATTGAGAGATGGAGGATTGAGGTGGTGGAGGCCCAAGTGGGGGATTCAATTTGTAATCTCCGATTCATATTAATAGAAATATATTTTCCTGTCCAATAATGTGTGTTTGAATGAATATTTTATCCATTGGATTATGTCAAATGCTTATACATTATTGATTATATATGCTAGAACAGATCTAACACCATGATATATAGAATGCCTGTATTGTTTACTTGTTGTTGAGGAAGTAATCTATCAATTCAAGTTGAAGTTGGAAAGCTCAACGGGGATCTACTTCAACCGTTCAGAATAAGGTACGAGGTCTGATCCATTAGTGTTAGACATTTACTTTCTATTGCATATTGGAAAGGATTGATTTCTGGAGTCAAGCTGTCTGTTGTGGTACCCCAAGCCATAGGGATAATGCTTGGATTCCATGGGTTATTTCCAAGGAAATACTTCCAATAATTGTCCAAGATTTGTTGCTCAGATGCATGGTGTTTTTCTATTATGTCCTTCTAGAAAAACACCATGCATTCAGAGTGGACAATTTGTATTCAGAGGTGGATATGTAGTACAATATGATACTTAGATTCAATAGGAGTTATTAGTCTATGGTAGGAAAACCATTTGACTTTATTAAGTTAATTGTCTAGGATATTTCATGGAAGATGCTACTATAAAGCAAGATATTAAAGGGTACGAGGTAGAAGGAAATTCAAAACTAGTACAAGAACCCCATAATTATGAAGAAGATTCCATGGAATATTCCCATAGTGGGCTTGTTCTTGTATGACAATCATAGGTTCCTCATCTTTTAAAATTTTGTGTTACTATAGGGCCAACATGTCAACATATTTTTATTATTAGTGGTTCACAAACCCCCTAGCAAGGCTGCTACGTCCATAGGAATAAGTTAGAGGGGCCCCACCCGAAATGGCCTCACGCCATTCGCTCTGATTATGAAGCTAACCTAATGGGGACATCAAGTGAGGCCCTTATATAGCAATGTATAGCTCCTCGAGGATTTGACCCCGGGAACTTCTACTCACAACTTACAACACTCGACCATTTGAGCTAATCCACAGGACTAACCGTTATGTCAACATATATAGTTATCAAGTTTTAAATTTTCAATCAACTTTTAATAGGCCAAGTCACTAGATGAGAATTGTTTTTGAATTATTGACCTTTGCAATTTTAATGTACTGTAATTTGTAATCTAGAATTTAGACATTTGTACTCCAGTGATGTCTAATTAAACCATAGCCCCTTTATTAATATAAGAGTAATCATTCTAATTTAAAAAAATCAAAATTATTATAATTAACAATAATTATAATCATAATCGGAGATATTAATAATAATACAACTCCTAAATAACATATAATAATAATATTACAAATTAATATAATATTGATTATAATTATAATATATAGTAAAATTTACATAGTTTTCTTATGACTTTTATTGTTCTCTGGTATAAAAAAGGGAATTAGATTTTTTAATTTAGTATTTATTTTATTTTTTTAATTATTTTGTTTTAATTATTATTAATATTATTTATTTTATTTCGTTTTTTTTATTTTAGTAGTGTTTTGATATTTATTTTATTTTTAATTAGTTTTTAATTAAAAAAAGCCAAATGACAGTGTCGTTACATAATACAATTCATATTTTATAAAATTATTACAAATTAATATATTAATAATAACTAATACTTATAATAACATACAACATTCTAAATCTTATAGATAATAGTTTTTCTATTTTATGTTTTGTAAAAAAGAAAAAAGAAAAAAAAACTAGGTCTTATGAATCACCCCCTTCTTTTATTTTATTTAGCATTTTGTATAAAAATTAATATCGAACCCATACTAACATACAATAGAACACATATAACATATAATAGCTAATTTGAAATATAAATAATAGTAGTAATAAGGGGTACTAATTTTAAATATATATAATAGTAGTAATAAGGGGTACTAATTTGAAATATATATAATAAGTAATAAGGGGTAGTATGTGTAGGTATCATCAATGAACTTGATGGAAATTGTTGGAGGAGCAAGTCGGTAAGCCGACTTGAACGATAGCTGACTTAATCGATTAGGAGATGTTGGAGGAGCAAGTCGATAAGCCGACTTGAACGATAGCCGACTTAGTCGATCAGCCGACTAAGTCGTTCAGCCGACTAGTTCGAGATTAGGTCGGCCACCTAAGGTCGTTTCGGTTGAGTGAACCGATAGGTAGTTATTTGTAACTGTTTGTAATTCATATATATTAGGCTGTTGAGCTAGATGAGAACTCGGTTCAGTTCTCTGTATTGTATTGACCCTCCCATGATAATATAATCTGTATTCTCTCTACTTGTTCTTATCTCTTGTCTCTGTTGTGTATATATGTTTTAGTATGTATTATTGGTAACCTTATGTGATTTGTGAGATTACAACATTGGTTCCATTGCCGGTAGTACATGTATGAGATGTATGCAAGCAGATGATATCAGAATAGGAGATTAAGGACTGGTGGGAGCATAAAGTAGCAAATTATTTGCAGAATTACGCACGGAGAAACAGATTGATGACCGCACAAGAAAAGGAAAGATTCTTTACGGAGACACATGAGAAGTTTGTAGAATCACTGCCCCAGCTGCTGAAGAAACTCCTGGATGAAAAAGCTGGAAGGAACTAAACATCAACAATTACTAGAAAAACTTATTCGAGGGGGAAGAACAAACTTGTCAGAGTGGTTTGAAAAGATTGATGACGAATTCTGTGAGGAGCAAGTAGTAGAAGAAAGGACTTCAGTGGAAACCATCAAAAATAAATTATACACAGACCTCACCAAGCAATTTTTGTGTTCCTTACCGACCTTGATGTTTAAGTTCCTAATCGAGAAAGGAGTGGGTCACATTGTCGAACCTCGTCCATCACTTTGCGGACAGCCATTAAAACCTAACTTGGCAGAAAAACAAAAGAGGTGGGAAAAATTCATTGCCGAAAGGGAGTGGAAATACTTCCTAAGCAAGTAGACAGAACTACCTGGGATTTTTAAAGCATAGGGTAGGCTATGGGGGGGTAGCTGGTTATATGTCGGGATAAAGTGGAGTGGATTCTAGTAGACTAAGGAAGATGCCAATCACCAGTAATGAGAAGTCATCCTAAAAATGAAATCGAGAGGACAGTGTCACATAAATGTATGGCGTACTTCCAGAAAATAGAGAGGGAGAAGAGGCTACAAAGAAGGGAAGAAAGAAAAGAAAGAGCCTTAGCGCTGCAGAGAGGAACGAGTACTAGGGTGACCGACCAAGAAAGAGATCCACCGGAGTTGGGTCATGACTGACAAGAAGAAGGCATGGAAGAAGAGGCATCCCCTATGGAAGAAGAATTGTGGATAGAGCAGGGAGAAGCTCTCCAATTAGAAGTTCCCCAGGAGGTAAAACCTCTATCTCCGACTAGTCCGAGTACCCGGATATGAGTCATTATCGAAAAGGACCTCATACTAGGAGCTAGTGAATTTGGTATATGGAGTCGACTAGACGACGAGACATACACTGGTAGACATCTAATTATCCATCAACCAGAAGAAGTAAATTGGGTCACGTTTCAAGCGGTAACCGCCAACCGAAGTATCCACTTACTTTACCCAACACATGAAGAAGCACCCCCCTTGCCAAATACAGCTTTGGAGAACACAGAACATTCAGAACTACGGATGAACAATTGCAGTTGGACATCGATAGAAGAAGTCGACAATAACTGACTGCTGGTCGAAGAAGAAACGACAACTAAAACAACCGACGAAAATGAGAGTTTCGTCGATGATAGTTTTGCAGACAGGAATAAGCAAATAACCCCACTGCCCCCACCACCACCTCCACCACCGCCACCTCCTGAAGAAGATAGTGATAGTGACTCTGACATGGGTCACGAGTCAGTACACATCCATCTATATGCGGGTGATGAGGACCCCAAATGACACTGGTTCATCTGTGAGTTGACTTGGGGAGGCTAACCAAGTTACGAATGAAGATAGGCAGATGGCGCAGTTTGCTGGTGCCTTGAGGAAAAGGGCATTAACTTGGTACATGACCTTTTTCGAAAGAACCCCCTGAGCAACCAAAGCCAAATTCAAAGCGTAGTTCCTATCATTTTTTAAAACTCCAGATGAAAAACATCTGGCAGCAAAGAAGCTAAAGACAACATCGCAAAAGCCAGGAGAAACTGTCCGCGATTACAATAAATGATGGAAAGACCTTCTTAGTTAATTGGACTATGTTATTGATGAACAATTATTAATCTAGTGGTTTCTTTTAGGTTTATCACAGAAAATTCACCAACACATAAGTCTAGAGACATTCAAGACTTACAAAGATGTGCTTACAAAATCTCTCCAAGTAGAAATGGATGAGGACATACCAGCATACTCCACCGATCACAGACTAGAAGAACAGCTTGATATCGTACAGAATTCATTAAAAGAATTAAACCTCAAAAGTCAGGATATCTGGTGGACGAAGTGCTTGATGGTTAGACATTCAAAAGACAACTATCAACAGGACATTCGATTTGTGTAGACAAAATGTTTTTGCGACATTTTCCAAGAGCATGGAGACCATTTGACAAAAGATTGCCCATTCAATATGAAGAATGGAAAAGCATCATGGCATGCAATTTGTGAAACTAAAAATCATAACACTGCCGACTGCCATCTGAATCTCAAGAATCGACAAAATTATCATGCAGTCTATCATACCAATGTAGTTGCACAGAATAATGAGCAAAACAATGCGCCAAGCGATCAGAACAATCAAAGATACGAACGTCGAAGATACGAGCACCGGTATGACAATCAACATGGAGGCTATGGAGGTCGAGGTAGATGCTCTGGAAATCGAGACAACCAACCATGTTGGCCCTTCCAATGTTTCACATGTTACAAGGAAGGACACCGACATGCAGACTGTCCATACAAGGACAGGACTGACCTAAAATTCTGTACTAATTGTGGTGTAGGGGATTGCTCATTAGAGGATTGCCCTATTATGCTTGAAAAGATAAATAAAAAGAAGAATGTTAATGTCTTGTCATGTGTGAAAAAACATGATATTATCAATACAAATAATTTACATATTGTAACCCGACAAGGGACAAAAATAGGAAGTGATAACCCACGAATCAGTAAAATAAAAGAAAAAAATGTCTACCCTGATCCAGTTAAAGAAAAACAAATATATAAAGATGCAACAAATATATTTAGAGAATTTGCCCGACAGAAAGAAGCAAATGACAATCGACATAACACAGTACAACAACTAATACAGCTAGTACATGAAGATAACTCAGTATCTCAATTGATCGACTTATTATATGAAATAAAACACAGCAACACCGAAAAACAAACAAATAATATCTACAGTCTAAATCAAAAAGATAAAAGTGATGCTGACCCACTTGCCAACCTGGAAATTGAAGGATACCATGTCCGACAAGTTGTACTCGATTTCGGATCATAGGTAAATATTATGACTCGAGACACATGGGAACAGTTAGGCAGGTATGAATCAGGAATATACCTAAAACTGGAAGACCAAGGCCTAATTGAACCTATTGGAGTCTGGAAAAATGTCGACACAACGATAAAAGGTATATCGACTAAAGTCGACTTTGAAATTATTAACCCTAAGGAAGGATCCAGTTCCTTCCCAACGTTAGTAGGTCGACATTGGGGGAGAAAAATGAAAACGTCGATATCCTTGGACAAAGAGATTTTGGGTACCTCCCTGTTTCTTCAGGACAAAGAAACGTTTTGTTCGTGGGGGAGATGTTGGAGGAGCAAGTCAGTAAGCCGACTTGAATGATAGTCGACTTAGTCGATCAACCGGCTAAGTCGGTCAACTGACTAGTTAGAGATTAGGTCGGCCACCTAAGGTCGTGTCGGTTGAGTGAACCGACAGGTATTTATTTGTAACTGTTTGTAATTCATATATATTAGGATGTTGAGCCAGATGAGAACTCGGTTCAGTTATCTGTATTGTATTGACCCTCTCATGATAATATAATATGTATTCTCTCTACTTGTTCTTATCTCTTGTCTCTATTGTGTATATATGTTTTAGTATGTATTATTGGTAACCTTATGTGATCTGTGATATTACAATAGAAATCAAGAATTTTACTATGAATGGGGGGTTAGGGAACACAATGAATAATCAAGAAAAAAAAACAACCTTGTATCAAGGACTTGTGTAATCTCACTCTCTAAACATCCACTCCCTAATTGTAATAAAGGGACTCAACCATAATAATCAATATGGCTCATAACGTTTTTTCTTCCTAAGAATGTCGCTATGGATCGTTTGATGCCAATGGTAGGAAGTGAGGAAGACCAATTTACAAACATTCATTTGTAATGGGTTCTTAGGAAACACAATCAAAATGAAAATGAAATAGAAAACATTGAAACAAAGGTCATAAAAGGCATGCTAACAATCAAAATACAAATGAAAGGGAAAACAATGAAACAAAGGTCATGAAAGGAAAGCTGAAAAATGGGGTTCTACTAACTTGCCAAATGCCCTAATGTATGGAACGTTCAAGAAATTAAAGAGAAAGTGGAAGGGTTATCAAACCGTTCACATGGAAACGTACCATCGAGGTAGATCAGACATGTGATGCAATCTCCTCATACATGCTCCATGTTTCTACACCTAACTCCTCCTTGAAATATTAAGCATTCCTCATAACTCACTCCAGACAATACAAGATAGACAATGCCCTTGGATGGAACGGGAAGAGTAGGAAGTGTAATACCCCTCGTAACATTGAAAGTAATTATATTTAACTTTTTACTCATATGATCAAAACTAATAGATTTTGTAGAAGTTTTATTTTATTAATAAAATATGAATATTTGGATATAGAAGTTAGGAAGTCATGTAGTCAATTGACAGAACACAGGTTTATGGTAGTAACTGAATTATCAATAGTCTTTATGAAGAAAAGTGCCCAGTCTTGGAGAAGAGTTAGTTACCAGCTATTAAATACCTAGGAAAAAGGGTTAAGAGAGCATGATCAATAAAATTAAAAAGAGGGGAACAAGAGAAATAAAAAAAAGATATAAGAGGGAGCTTCCAGAGAACACCCAGAGGGTGTAGGCTCTAATTAAGCTGTTGGAAATAACATAGAGCTTCCAGCAAGCATCTAAAATGTGCCAGGTTCTGAAGTAGAACCGTTAGTAAGCACAATGAGGAAGTCCTAGGTTTTGTAGTAATTAACTCTCACTAATTGTCTGGTGGTGAATTGAAAGCTGAGAAAGTGAAAGATAAAATCTGGTTCTGGGAAAGGGGGTGGAATCCTTATAGATTAGAAAATATATTGAGGTTCCTTAGGCCAGGTGGCACGCGACTGTATAACTTCCAGTTTCTAGAAGACATTCATATATGTTTTATGTATTAACTTGACCTCAATATATTAGTAATAATGAACTATTTAAATCATTTATTATTATTTGATATTATGTAATTGTGCATACTCAAGAAAATAGTAAATAATGCACACACACACACACACACACACACACACACACACACACACATATATATATAGAGAGAGAGAGAGAGGGGCAGTTTTACAAAGTATACTTGTATACTGGGTCACAATTGCTTATATCCCCAAAGGCATACTGTAGAAATTGAGGATATTTTTTTCTTCTCTTTTTTAGCAAGTAAAGAATCAGAAGGAATCCCCTTTTCCAAATGGAAATTGCTAGCTAATCTTGAAGAATTGGGTGGATGGGGTATCAAAAATCCATTCCTTTTCTGCCAATCGTTGGCTACAAAAAATCTATGGCACTTAATAAAGAATCTTGATTCCTTCTAGGGGAAGGTCTTAACTTCCAAATATTTCCCTAATGGCTCCATCCAAGAATGGATAAGGAAACATCATAAATATTTCAAGAATGATTCTATAGGTTGGAAAGCTCTGGTGCTAGCATTCCCCCAAGTAGGGAATTGGATTGATTGGTCTATAGGGAACGAGAATGAAGTTCGGGTAGGGGAATATCCTTGGGTAGGAACAGGGAAGAGATATAGATTATCATATGTCCTAATTGATAAACTAAGAATCTTAGGGATCTCGAATCTAAGCCAATATTTCTCTCTATATATACAGAGAGAAACTCGTTGGAAGAGTTATGAAAATCTAGGCCTAGAAGAAGGTCTTAAGGAAGAATGGAATGAGTTTTTCTCTCTCCTACAATCTTGCTTTATCCATATGGAAGAAGAGGCAAGACATAAATTGGTCTAGACAAAAAAAATTGCTACAGGGGATTTTATGGCCAAACTAGGCTATAAGAGTTGGGCTTTAGAGCAGTACAAGGGGGATAAATTGGATTGGTGGAAAAAAGCGTGGAAGAGTGAAGGCCCTTTTAAGGAAAAGATAAATCTTTTCCTAACACTTAACAACAAGCTCTTAACTTGGGAAAATATTAAAAAGAGAGGTTGTAATGGTCGAAGATGGTGTGAATTGTGTCATTCAAATGATGAAACTGGTTCTCATTTGTTTGTTGTATGTTCTTATGCAGAGACAGTCTGGAAGGCAATGTGCAGAGAACTAAATTTTCAAGGGACACAAGGAGCTTCTCTTGAACAAAATTCCTATGCTTGGTGGGATTAAAGATCGGTATGTTTATTCAGTGCACTTCCTTCCTTTTTTGCATATGGAATCTGGTGGGCTCGAAATACTGCTATCTTCAATAACAAATGGATTCCTCATGAAGTAACAATAGCTCTTATGGTGTAGTGGACTAGGGAGCATAAATCAAAAGAGAAAGAGCCCAAAAAAAGGATATTAGTTCCTCCAGAAATAAATAAAGCAACTCCATGGGCCTTCTTTGATGGTGCTAGTCAAGGAGATATTCCCTTGGGAGGTTCAAGAGGAGTAATATACTTCACTGACAAAAACAAGGTGCAAGCAAGGTATGCTCCTGGGAATTGTACCAATAACAAGGCAGAGCTAGCAGTTTTGTATATGGTCTTAGATTTGGCAATTAATAGAAACATCTCACATTTACAAGTATTTAGGGACTTGAAGATGGTGGTTGATTGGGTGAACAAAAAGATTCAAATTAATGCTCCTCATCTTCAACAACTGTTGAGAGCAATTAGAAAAATTTTGGATCTTTTCTCAAGCTTTAGCATAACTCACATTTACAGAGAGTTAAACATGGAGGAAAATGGCCTTTCTAATCTTGCTTTGCTGCTAGCTCCAGGGCATCTGGAGACAGAGAAAATTAAAGAAAAATAGAATTATTCTCTTTTTGTTAAAGATGTAATCATTTTTTGAGACAGGAAGTCGATTGTGAAAAATGGATACTGGAGTGATTGGTCTGTAAGAAACGTTTTGGTCAAGGGTGCAATCCCTTGTATCTTTTTTTGTTATAAGGAGAGTTCCTTTGGAACAAATCATGATCACTCTTTATTTAGGGTGGTGGATATTTTCCTATTGGAATATATATATATATATATATATGGTTATTCAAGGAGCTTATATCATATTAAAAAGTTGATAAATATTGAATGTATTTTCTTGGTATTAATTACTAATATATAGTGTTGTAATATTTAATTTAGCAAGGTTTGACAATCACATTACACTCCTGTTTTGAGAAAAACCCTATAAAGGGTATGTAGTAAAGTAAATTGAACCTAGATTATCAACTGAAAGAACAAGACATAATTTATGCATTAACCCTAATTTCTTAAACCCTAACCCTAGTGGCTGATATAAACAAACTAATGGGAAAATATAGTTATAAATCAGGACTGAACGCTTAATATCTTGGGATATCTAGACGCAAAAATTAAAGATTTACAACCAAGTAATTTTATCCTTATGTCATTGCAATATAGCTAGAAAATATGCGGTAAGATACAATATAGTAAATGCAGTAAACACTTATCAAAAGATAGTAGGGGAAAACACAAGTAAAACAAAAATTACTTATTTCACTTTGTACATGATCAAAGAAAATACAAAAAACTTTACAAAAGTCTAGAGATACGGTGGATAAAATGCCTCTACATCTTCTTTTTCGTTTCTATTATTACACCGATACCGTAACCATCTGAAACAAGATTATAAAAAAGAGCAACATTAACTCAAAAGTTCTCTTTATACTAATATGTGCATGCAGGGAAAGGTATTAAAACTCCAAAGAACGAATACAAAGAGGAACTAGCACGACCTGATGTATTCCAACCTTCAACGTTTGCCATTACAACTATGAACAAGAGACGAGAACAAGGGCTTACCAAAAAAAGAAAGAGAATGGAGATAGGTTATGCGTCCTCCAGTTAAATGGATGAAGCTTTAGGAAACTTGAACCACCTGCAATGAAACACAATATATTTGAATATAAACTGCAACAATAAAGCTAGACAAGTTATGAGCAGATAAATGTATTAAAACTATAAAATAAAAGAACTAAAGTTAACAGATAGATTATACCTTCCTCATCTCTATAAATAGAAAACATCTGGTTATTAACCCTCAGTCAACCTTACAACGACCTATGAAGTAGTAACAACCTTGACCTAAAACTTTAGCATTGTTTACGTAGAGAAGAGGGAAAAACAATTATTTACACCTTCATATGAGACTCAAAGGCTAAAGGGAGTTGTAACATGGCCTTTCCATGGACGTCCAAGCATACGAGGTCCTCAAAAAAATAAAATGAGATTAAATCCTCTACTTGGTAGAAATTCATAGATCTTTCCCAATTTCGAGATAAGTACGAAGGTGCATAAGCGATCCGACTGTAAAGGAAGTCACATATGGTGTAGTGTGCTCCACGTAGCTGAGTTGATGAGAGAAATAAATGTCAACCTGGATAATTGCGTAAATATTAAACCATGGACACGATAACCAAGTTGACCTTTTTTGTTGAGTATGGTTTAGTTTAGTCACCCGTGAGATTAGTCACCTCTGGTCACATGGGTGATGCATTAGCTCAAGAGCTAAGTAAGCCATCAAGTCTCATTTCTCTATCACAGTTATAAAAGCTTAGGAAATTTTGGTAAGTTACCCTAATATCAATAGTTTAAACTTTTAAGAAAGCCTTTGGTGTAGTTTTTTACCTTTTGATATATTTTTTAATTAATAAGCGCACACACACGTATATATGGGTAGAAATTTCTTTTAATTTTGGTATGTTACAAATGGTATCAAAGCAAGGTTATAGCACTCGGACCTAATGGGACATCACATATACACATATTTATACACACACACACACACACATATAATTCTTTTAATTTAAATGATAAGCTACACTTGAACAGATCTATGTGTTTGAATATTCCTGAGGAGTAACAAAATTGATATTTGATGCACACAGAAGTATAAGACATATCGATGGCTAAACTAGACAAATTATTGAAGAAGAGTCGGTACTAGAAGGAATGTCAGTACTATAATACACAAGTATTTATGTGGAACTTGAGAAAAAACGTAATGTTGAAGTGCAATAAAAAATGTTAGAACTATGAAAAGTTTGAAGGTTGATTTAGACAGTCTTAAAGATGATAACTTCAAACCGATGAATTATAGATTGGAATAGGAAGAAATAAATGAGTTAATATTAAAAAGTTTAACCAACCAAGCACCACCGAAAAATAATGGTCAAAATTATTGCAGTGTTGGAAAGGGAGAAAAGGAAAAGACAAAAATATCCAGTAGTGAAGAAACCACAGATAATTTTTAACTCTCACCCAGAGAGTTAGAAAAAAATGATGAACCTAGGTATAAGAAACAAAAAGGAAAACCAATGGAATTACAAGGAGAATTTAAGAAGTTAAGACCTACAATTTTTTAATAGAGAATCTGAAGAGGATACTGAAGCATAGTTGTTAAACATAAAACAATATTTTCAAGAATCTAGTTATTATTATAATGTGCGAGCACATTTGGTTATTTTTCAGCTGA
The DNA here is from genome assembly GCA_001517045.1 of Pseudotsuga menziesii. Taxonomy (NCBI): domain Eukaryota; kingdom Viridiplantae; phylum Streptophyta; class Pinopsida; order Pinales; family Pinaceae; genus Pseudotsuga; species Pseudotsuga menziesii. The sequence goes on along the minus strand of LPNX010063157.1, from coordinate 191,610 downwards.
GTGGAAAATTTGTTTTGTGATGGCAAGAGGCTAAAAGCGTAAATAACATACGTAGTAGGGAGTTAAGCTGGAAACTTTCTAAAAATTTGTTTGAGAGAAAATGCATATCAGCGCGATATTATGACAAAAAGGACAAGGAGTTTAATGACTTAAGATTGGGGCAATTAACTATGGACGAGTTCATAACTAAATTTGTTAATTTACAATGTTACATACCATACCTGAAGGATGAAAAATAAAAAAGTATATTGGTTTTATCTGTTTTTTACCTACAGACTATAAAGATAAAAAAAAATTGACATTAGAGGAAATTTCAACTCAAAATGGGCCTTTTAACTCTAATTAAAATTCCATGTCATCATGTGTTAGCCAATGAAATTTCTTTAAACTTGAAATACCGTATAGGTCTTAAAAAAAAATTTAATATAAATTTGGGGATAGGTATCATAAAAAAAACTATTTTTTTCTTTATATTTTCGACATATCTCCCCATGTTTTTACTCAAATTTGGATTGGGAGAGCTCGTTGGATGCATAATTAAATTCTGCATCCAACAAGTACCCACTCGCCATACTTTTGATGGACCCCTCTACCCCAAAAACAATAAATACCTGAAAAAACATGATGATGATGTCATCATCACATTTGTTTAGGTATTTCTTATTTTTGGGGTAGCGGGGTCCATCAAAAGTAGTCCGAGTGGGTACTTGTTGGATGCAGAACTTAATTCTGCATCCAATGAGCTCTCTCGATTGAAATTTGAGTAAAGCACAGGGAGATATGTCGAAAATACAAACAAAAGGTAGTTTTTTTCTTTTCTTCCTCCAAAATTAATAAATATTATTTTATTATTTTAACTATTATTTTATTAAATTTTTTTGGGAGGCCCATTTTGAGTTGAAATTTACTCTAATGCATGCCTAAGACTATGGATGAAGCAATTAGGAAAGATAAACTATGCTATCTTCTGTTTAAACCAAGATTTGAATTAAGAAGATCTTGGAAAAATGAAAAAAATGGATCAATAAAGGAAATAATTTAATCCTTCTCCTTTTAGAAAATGAAAAAGAAGTTATACAGATAATAATTATAATAGGCCAAGTTTAACTGCAAACAGTGGAGCAAAAAGTACAGGGGCTCTTAATAGTGGGTGGAGTAACAATACAAAATAAATTAATGTTGGGGCTATATATGGCCTCATTTATATAGAAATTGTCCTCATAATCCTAAAAGGAAAATCCTGCCCTTAAATATTCTGCAAGAAGCTTCCACAGTGAATGATATAACCAGAAATGTACCTAGAATTAATGCTTCCCTTGAAGATCGAAAAACAAATCATTAATCCATTATGCTAGAAGCAGAAGGTAAAATCATGAATGTACATGTTTCCATTCTTATTAATTCGGGAGCTATTCTGAGTTACATTGCACCAAGAATAGTTTAGAAATGTAAAATTTTAAAGGAAAAACAAAAAAAGCATGGTTGGACATACAACTAGCAATAGGAATGAAATGAAAAGTTACAAAGTTGGTAAAGGCATGTAATTTGAGTTTTAATGAAATGGATACATCAGTTAACTTAAATATACTTCTTGTAGGATATTATGATATTATTATTTGTATGGATTGGATGGAGTCTCATAGGACAATTATTTATTTCTTAAATAAAATTTTTGATTGTGTTGATGAAAAAGGAAACTATCATACCATCAAAGGAATTTACAGACATGTATCCATATGACAAATCTCTGATGTTCAACTCAAAAAGTGTGTTAGGAAAAGATGTCAACTATATGCATTCAAAATAGTGTAAATTGAATCCAGAAAATCAAAATTAACAACATACCAATTTCCTATCCTTAAGGAATTCTAGGATGTGTTCCCTAATGAGATACTAGGACTACCTCCTAAGAGATATTTAGACTTTACCATAGATTTAGTGCCTAGATATGAACCTATATCACGAGTCCCTTACCGTATGATTATTCCAGATCTTATAGAGTTAAGGATGTAACTACATGAGTTTATTGAAAAAAAATATGCTCGACGTAGTGTGTCACCATGGGGAGCACCAGTTTTGTTTGACAAAAAGAAATATGGCAATTTTAGATTATGCATAGATTATAGATAGTTAAAAAAATTACTATTAAAAAAATATCCACTACCAAGAATTGATGATTTGTTTGATCAAGTCAAAGGGCCCAAGATTTTCTCTAAAATTGATCTTAGATCAAGTTATCACCAGGTACGAGTTAAAGAAGAAGACATTCACAAAACTTCATTCTGAACGAGATATGGTCATTACAAATTTGTTGCTATGCCTTTTGGACTGACTAATGCTACTACACCTTTTACGAGTATGATGAATAATGTATTAAGCAAATACCTGGACAAATTTGTACTGACTCTCATCAATGCTATTTAAATTTATTCAAGGAATGAGAAATAACACGAAGACCATATACAAATAATTTTACATACCTTAAGAGAACACCAACTCTATGCAAAAATTAGTAAATGTGATTTTTATAAAAAAGAAGTGCAATATTTGGGACATATTATTTTAGAAAAATGTGTAGTAGTTGATCCTGCTAAAGTTAAGGCTATTATAGAATAACCTGTACTGAAAGATGTACATGAAACCAAGTCCTTTATGGGATTAACGGGATATTATCGCATATTTAAAGAGAGTTTTTCAAGAGTAGCTAATCGTATAACCACTTTACAAGAGAAAGGTGTTAAATTTGTGTGGAGTCAACAATGTCGAGAAATTTTTGATAAATTAAAACATCTACGGACTACCACACCTATATTAAGAATTGTTGACCCCAACAAAGATTTTGTGGTTTTCACTGATGCAAGTAAAGATAGTTTAGGAGGGGTCTTGACTCAGGATGGTCATGTAATTTGTTACGAATCCAGAAAAATGAAGGACCACAAAAAGAATTATGTGGTACATGACATGGTATTAGTATCCATCATTAATGCACTTAAAATTTGCTGACATTATTCTGTAAGGAATAAATCTTGTTCTTGACTGATAAAATTCAACTAAAATACTTGTTTGACCAAAAGACATTAAATGCGCACCATGCCAGATGGCTTGCATTCTTGAGTGAATATTACTTTGAAATCAGGCATATTAAAGGAAAGGAAAACATAGTAGCAGATGATCTTAGTTGAAAACAACATGAATTGCATACAATATTAATTAGTGGTTATGAGTTAGAATTTAAAAATTTGTTGAAAACGTTATCGATTGAGGACATTGATTATAAAAATTGTTGGAACAATGTACCAACCGATTTGAATATGCTGCTAATAATGTATACCAGGTAGATGCGGAAGAATTTCTAAGTTTCAAAAACCGAATTTATGTGCCAAATCATTCAAGTATAAAACGAATAATTTGTAGGGAGCTACATGATAGTCCCTATGGATGACACCCAAGGTACAATAAACTTACAACATCATTGAATTTTTTTTTTATTGGCCCAATATGAAAAGAGAAGTAGTTGAACATGTAGCTAGGTGCTTTGAATGTCACGAGGTTAAGGCTATTCACTAACATCTAGTCGGATTATTGCAGCCTATACCCATTCGAAAATGGAAATGGGAAACTATAACCATGGATTTTATAACTGGGTTTCCTAAAACAAGAAAACATAACGACTCCATCACGATTGTGGTAGATAAATTAATTGAAAGCAACACATTTTATACTCGTAAAGTCAACTTATAAATCTATAAATATTGTTGACATATTTATGAAAGAAATTTTCAGAGTTCATGGGATACCAAAAATAGTTATTTTGACTGAGATGCAAAATCCACCTCAAATTTTTGGACATCATTATTTACAGGTATGGACACAAAGTTGAATTTTAGTACAACATACCATCCTCAAACAGATGGTTAAACTAAATGGGTAAACCAAATACTAGAAGATATGTAATGAATCAACCAGGTAAGTAGGCAGACTATATTCATTTAGTTGAATTTGCATACAATAACAAGTATCAAGATTCCCTTAGAATGAACCCCTTTGAAGTGTTGTATGGTAGGCGGAGTAAAGTACCCCTAAGTTGGAGAAATACCGAGGATATGATGGCTTTGGGACAAGGCATGATAATACAGATGAAAACATTGGTACACAAATAAAGTAGAACCTAAAAGTTGCACACTATAGGCAAACGTTATGCTGACATAAATAAAACAACTAAAAAATGCATTGTGGGGGAACATGTGTTCCTAAGGATCAAACCAAAGAAAATCACCTTAAGAAAAATATAATGTGCCAAACTTGCACCCATATATGTGAGACCCTTTGAAATATTGTCTAGAGTGGGGTCGGTAGCTTATCAACTGGCTCTACCTCCACACATAATAATTCATGATGTTTTTCATGTCTCTTTATTGAAAAAATATCTTGTTGATAAAACTCATATCATTGATTGGAATAATGTAAAGGTGGAACTAAAGGGATATTTTCACATTGAACCAGTGCGCATTCCCGACATGAGAGAGGTGGTGATTCAGAAACAAAATATCATACAAGTTAAATTCCAATGGGACCATTACGCTCCAGATGAAGCTACTTGGCAAAGAGAGGATGTTATGAGATAAGCTTATCCTTTTTTATTTCAAGAATTTAATATAACTGAATAGTCACCCAGGACAGTGACAAGGTTTTATGGGGGAAGGATTGTAATACCCCTCGCAACATTGAAAGTAATTATGTTTAACTTTTACTCATATGATAGAAACTAATAGATTTTGTAGAATTTTTGTTTTATTAATAAAATATGAATATTTGGATACATAAGTTAGGCATCCATGAAGTCAATTGATAGAACCTAAGTTTATGGTTGGAATTGAATTCTCAGTGGTCTTTACAAAGAAAAGTGGCTCGTCTTGGAGAAGAGTTAGTTACCAGCAATTAAATACCTAGGAAAAAGAGTTATGAGAAAATGCTCAAGAAAATGAAAAAGAGGGGAACAAGAGAAATACAAAAAATATATATAAAAGGGAGATGCCAAAGAACACCCATGGTGTAGGCTCTAATTAAGTTGTTGGAAAATAGCATAGAGAATCTAGCGAGCATTTGAAAGGTGTCAATCTCTAGAGCAAAACCACTAGTGAGCACATTGAGGAAGTGCTAGGTTATGTAGTAATTAACTCTAACTAATTGACAGGTGGCGACTTGAAAGATGAGAAAGTGAAAGATAAACTCAGGTTCTGGGAAAGAGGGTGGAATCCTTGTAGATTGGAAAATATTGCGAGGTTTCAAAGGCCAGGTGTTGCGTGGCTGCATAACATCTAGTTTCTAGAAGACTTTCAAATATGTTTTATGCATTAACTTGACCTTAGTATATTAGTAAGAATGAACTGGTTAAATCATTTATTATTATTTGATATTATGAAATTGTGCATACTTAGGAAAATAGTAAAGAATATATATATATATATATATATATATATATATATATATATATATGGTTGTTCGAGGATATTATATTATGTTAACTAATTGATAGACTGAATGTATTTTCATGGTATTAATTAGTAATATATAGTGTGGTAATATTTAATTTAGCTATGTTCGACAGCCATATTACATTCCTATTTTGAGAAAAAACCTAGAAAGGGTCTGTAGTAAAGTAACTTGAACCTAGACTATCAATTGAAGAAATAAAACATATTTTGTACATTAAACCTAATTTCTTAAATACTAACCCTATTGGTTGATATAAAAAAAATGAATGGGGAAACATATATATTAATTGGGACTGAACATTTAATATCTTGGGATATCCAGACAAAAAATTAAAGATTTACAAGTAAGTAAGTTTATCTTTATATTATTACAATAGAACTATAAAATATGTAGTATGATACATTATAGTAAATGTAGTAAACACTTGTCAAGGACAACATGGCCTGATATAGGTAAAACCAAAATTACTTATTTAAATTTGTATAGACTCAAAGAAAATACAAAATCCTTTACAAAAGTTTAAAGATACGGTGGATAAAATTCCTCTACATCTTCTTTTTATTTTCTATGATCACACCAATACCATAACTAGGTGAAACATGATTATACAAAAGAGTAACATTAACTCAAAAATTCTCTTTATACCAACTTGTGCATGCAGGGAAAGGTATTGAAAACCCCAATGAACCAATACAAAGAGAAATCAACACGACTTTGTGCCTTCCAACCTTCAACCTTCACCATTACAACTATGATCGAGAGTCGAGAACCTAAAAAAGGAAGAGAATGGAGATAGGGTATGCATACTCTATTTAAATGGATGAAGCTTTTGGAAACTTGAATCACCTGCAATGAAACAAGATATATTTGAATATAATCTACAATAATAAATATCGAAAAGATATGAACAGATAAATGTATTAACTATAAAAAAGAACTAAAGTTAACAAATAGATTATATCTTCCTCATCTCTATAAATAAAAATGCCTGGTTATTAACTCTCAATCAACCTTACAATGTCCTGTGAAGAAGAGACTGACCTTGACCGAAAAATTTAGCATTGTTTACACAGAGAAGAGGGAAAAACTATTATTTACACCTTCATACAAGACTAAAAGGATAAATGGAGTTGTAACATGGCCTTTCCATGGACGCCCAAGCAGAGAAGGTCCTCGATAAAATAAAATGAGATTAAATCCTCTACTTGGTATAAAATCACAGAGCTTTCCCAATTTTGATATAAGTATGAAGGTACAAAAGCGATCTACTTGTAAAGGAAGTCACATATGGTGTAGTGTACTCCACATAGATGAGCTGAAGAGAGAACTAAATGTCAACTTGTAACCAAGGATATTTCACATTCTGTGGACATAAGTTGTTCCTCTAGTCTGAATGGTTCAGATCCAGAACAAATGAGTGAACGACAAAGGATGAAGACCTTTCCTGGATATCGTAGACACCTGGAATGCTTCTTCAATAGTGAACTTGTGTATCGGCAAACAGATCAAACATGCAAACACATCAAAGCTACTAGAAAATCATATACTTATCCATGTTAGTGACTAAGGAATCTAACAACATGTACATGTGAAATCAAAACAACAGTAATGTGGGATGAAAATCAGCTTTGCATTAAAGATGTATGGAGAAGCTTACAACCATTGCCTTAGTGTCGACAAGCATCTCCATGAGACAAACACTTCATCCCCATAAGCTCCAACTTTGCTCTGTATGCTTTGCAATGGCTTGGGCTAAGTGGTCAATCCAATAGCATAACAATACCTCTATAGTTCTCCCCCTCAACTATGGACATGAGCTTGTATTTATAAGGCTCAATGGATAGGGATAGTTGAGAGATTTATGGATGAGGTGGCTTCTAAGATCCTATGATGGGGGATCTCAAGCTCAACTGACCCATAATGATAGGGATAAGGGAGGACACGAGGCTCATGATCTAGAAGCCTCGAGAAACTTCTCTTTTTCCCATTTTACCCAAGGTACCGCTTTTCTTCTCTTGTGACAGAGCGGTTTAGATGAGAAATGCTTATGGACCAAATACCATAGGCGGTGGCACCACTTATGGAAAACATGATACAAGCGGTGCAAGCAAGGTACTTCTCATGGGCCATAGGTAAAGCGCGGTGTTGAGTTTTTTCATGTAGAATTGACAAACAGAGTAGGTTTCCACTCTAAGTGCTAGGATTAAGGGAAAACATGGGAGTTAAGGGTCTTATCACATGGTGGTGATAAGATTTGGGTATAATAAAATATCCCCCAAAGCATGAGACTTGGAGGGATACGATAAATGAGAGCTTTGAGAGAACAATTTGTCACTTCGAGGTGAAAATGTCAGCTCGATCGGAGCATGTCGTCAAGTAGGCATCTGTAGTACATGAATATTTTTGACTCATAGACACAAGTAACCAATTCATGGCTGCATACCAATACAAGGAAGATCCATGAGAGGAATAAACAATCATGGATACTAGAATACAACATAGATCCATGTGATAGAGGACTTAATATTAGACATAGCTGCCAGACATACAACGTAGATCTATGTCATACAGACGCAAATTTGAGCATATCCATGACCATACAAATGTGGATCCATGTTATATATACAAAAATCCATAGCAACCTAGGGAAAGCAATGAGCTCTAAACAAATACCCAAGGTCTTCGTCTCATCTTCCACAAAGTACGATTCTATCCATGTGATTACAATGATATGAAGTCGAACATGGTAGAAACCACTTGATTACTGGCCAATGATGTGAACCGTTAACAAGTGCGAGGGAGATCACCATTGATGTCAATGATTCCCAAGGTACCCTAGTACAATTTACTGAGTGTGAATAGATGTCATGATGTCGAACACTCAGTCGATTCTATTGATCAAAGGTCAATGATGTAAACCTATGTCAAGAGCGAGAGAATCTGTCATTAAGGCATACAGATCTCAAGGTACCAAGTTTTTGTTTCTAAGACTAATTCCTGGATGATGGGATGATGTCAATGGGAAAAGTATCATCAAAGGAGGGCCATGATGAGTCCCACATCGATGACATGAAACTCGGAACATAGTTCTGGAATGATGTGAATGTAGTAACCATAGAACTGACTTAAAAGTACTGACACAGAGACTGTTTCAACTGTAGAGGTAAACTTCTTCAATCTTCCCTTTGAACATTGGGCGGCACGACAAAAGACTTGGAAACATGACTAAATAGGACAAACACACAATATGACAGTGGACAATGCATTCTTTTGAAAGACTCAAAGGAGTGGCATGACTCATGAAAGTGGATCGTCATGGAGATCAGTTGAATACCCAATTGACTGAAATGATATGCAGACAAGTGCCATGTTCAAAGGTAATGACAAAATACTGCCATTTATTTGCAAAATGATTCCCTTCCCATTTTCCCCATCATGGTTGATGAGTGCCTCTTTTCGGTTTTATGAGTTCAAAGAGGGTAACAAACACTCGGTATAGCTTGTCCGAAGACAAGTCCAAACTCATATGTTTTATGAACCTGAGAGAGGAGGGGTTCGTTCCCAAAACAGGTCTCTCAATGTTTAATTTAACGAGTCCAATGAAAGAAAACTTAGTATCGTTCATGTTTAGAGAGTCTCAATGACCACAGAAGAAGACTCCAAAAGTGTCCTTTTTTGTATAAAATCATACCTTAGAGAACTCTTCCAGTCATGATTGGTTGGAGTGTTCCTTTTTTGTAAATAGTCTATCCGAACCAAAAAAGAGATAACCTACCGTCAGAGAGATGACTCTTCAAATGCTTTAATGAGCATGAAGAAGACAAGATCACTTGACAATATTTTCGTATTTAAGGAGCCCGAAAAGAGTTTAAAGAAGACTCCATTAAGTCTCTTTTCATAATGAAAGATTTTACGATCCTAAAAAGAATAAAAAATGGACTCGGACCTTTGATACTGAGTTTCGAGAGCGTGACCAAAGTGTTGTAATAAATGCTCAACAACTTTTTCCGTTTTCTAGTAGTACGAAAAAGTCAAAAACAAACTCCCAAAACTTTACTGATACTATTCTTCTATCCGGCAACGACTCAAAAACAAGTATTAAATGCACCAATAACTAACATTAAGGGATTACAACTGATAAATTTTGAGTAATAAATGATTTTAAACCAAAAATATAGCATTTCAAACCCAAAAATGTGTATAAAAGTCATGTAAATAGTGAAAAATCAAAACATTTTACTATTTACACATAGTGGAGAGAATTTGGAGCACTTTCCTAGCCAGATCTTCAGTTGCTGATATCGGGAGTTTCCGCCATCGAATTCGAGTGCCGTCAGTTCCAGGTAATAGCCTAGACCCTCCTCTTTCATCTTGTGCCTTTAATTTTGATTTTTGATGGTGTTTTGAGATTTTATGGCAAGCCCTAAAATCATCGAAGCAGGCATCGCTCTTATCCTTTGCGGGATATGTGGTACCCCGCTAGAACCACACCGAAAACACTGCACACAGGCGGTGCCACTGCCTATCTTCAACGACGCACAGGTGGTGCCAGCCGTGAAGATGTAAAAATAATCACATAAGAAAAACTAGTTCATTTCTTTTGATTTGAATGATTAATAATGATTCTAATGGGTCTTGTGATTGTTTTTGGCAGGTCCTAACTGATAAAAAATGGTCATATGGAAAGAGAGACATCAAGATAATGATGACGCTTTCGTCGAAAGGAATGCAGGTTGCATAGACACATTCAGAGATTGTGGACTCCTAAAATTCTTTCGCACACCCAGCATGGTATCGCATGAGCAATTGTTAGAGTAGATACTCCGGATGTGGAATCCAGAGCAACACCATTTAGAGGTTGGGGCTCATATTCTGACAATTGAGGTAGAGGATATCTATGTCCTTACAGGCCTTTCGAGATGGGGTGCTCCCATCTCGCTAACTGGTTCCTGCGGAGGGGACATTACTACATAGGAATTGATAAACTGTCACTGTATCCCTGGGACAAGGACATCGGGGAAGAAAATCCCCATAAAAGAAGTGATGGATGGACCTATACGAACTGCATTGTTTACCATGCAGAGAGTGGCAGGAAGCCAGGGAGTGCACCAGGAATCTAGGGCACATATGCTCTATGCCATAGAGGCCATGGTGCCTACAGTATTTAACTGGGAGGAAGCCCTGCTTCCGATATTCAAGGATCAGCTGACTAAGTGTAGACAGGGGGAACTGAAGTAGTTCAGTTTTGGTTCCATTCTACCCTGCTTCTTCTTTGAGTGAGTGCCACAGATGAGACCCTGGGTGGTATTTACAGAGTTGAGAGTGCAAGACCCTGGCATGCAGAGATGGGTCCGGATTATGGCCCGTACTGCAGTGGGCAGGGGGAAGGTGAAGTTTGGTGACCCGTTCTTTTGATAGCTGAGAGGTCAGATCCTCATGGTGGAGGATGTTAGGATATTTAGACACTTAGGAGTTAGTTAAGATCAACTTGTGTAATATATCCATTAGGTAAAAGTGTGTTTCTTTAGTATGCATTAGTATGCATTTGTAAATATTCTAATCCGACGGTCACGATATGTTCTAAACACAGAGTGATCCGATGGTTCAACTTCTCTTAGATCATACCTACCATTGATCCGTGTCTTAACATTTGATTGGTCTATGATCTCTATTTAAAGAGCATAGAGGGTCCTTGGCTAGTTGATCGATTATGAGAAGCTCATGTAACTTTCTTCTTTTCGCATAATAAATTGCTCCAAGTAGTTATTTGGCTGGGGCTGTGGACTATTTCCCTCTCGAGGGTTTTAACCACGTGACAAACATCAGTGTGTTGATCTATGATCTATTTGTGTGAAGCAGTTTCTGAAGGTGTTCGGTGTTTTGGGAGTACCCTGTGTATCCGAACATGGTATCAGAGCTTTTATGAAGAGCCGCTTTCAGTTTTGATCAAGATCTGGAACCAGCGTTGCAAAAAATTTGAAAGGGTTTCTGGTTCTGGATTTTCTATGCATTTTTTTCCTATGGGAGTTGTTCCATTGCGTCTGGAGTGCCGTTTCTATTTGGGAACAATTTTCGTTTCACCGAAAATCATTTTCGTTTGTTCCAGAAACACCCATTTCGGCTAATCTGAAGGAAGGGAAAGTTTTTTTTTCTTGTCTTCTCAGCTACGTATGCTCTTTGCCGTGCACCTTGTGCGATCATAGCAAATCAGAAACAACGAGAAAACTTGAAAACGTAGACTTTCTGGGTAAGCTAACCAAGATCTAGCCCCATTCTGTGGAATTTTTTGTTTGTTTGTTTTTGTTTTTCGTTTTTTTTGTGATTTGCAAGAGAAGAAAGCAAGCACGGAAAATGAGAGAGAAGAGTTAAAAAAAAAAATCCTCCTTCCTCTTTCCATACTTTTACGTACCTTTTAAACTTAGCTCACTTGGTCCAAAGTTGCTTTACACCTTGATAAGTCTTGAGTTCAAGTCTTATCAAGCTACTTTTTAGTGCATGCAATTTATATTTTCAAGTTACTTTATTGTAAAAGTGCATCTCACATAAATAAAATAAAATAGAAGTGAGTCACTTAAGTCTTTTAATTTATTGCCGCACTATTTAAAAAGTCGCATTATTGTAAAAGTGAACATCACTTATTCTACAAAAGTGATTCACTTTAAAGCAACTTTATTGTAAAAGTGATTGTCAAAGGTTGATTTTGGGAAGATGGGGCTTTTTTTTTCAATTGGTCAAGATATGCGACATCATTATTAGGGACATCTTCAACATTTTCTTTGATCAAGCATAACTTCATTATCCAGAATCAGTTTTAAGTGCCGTTTTTTTTAAAACCACATATTTTTTCGAGCTCTTTGCATCTAGACAGCTAGTTTTTGTTCTTTCAGCTATTATTTTATAGTATGGCCGCCCCTTGTGATATTATACTTACAAGTTCTAACTATTTCTCATGGAAATCTCATATGGAGAATGTTCTATGAAGTAGGGGAATTTTCAGGATAACCTCAGGGAAAGAAACATAACCCACTGATGATGATAAGAAAATTAAATGGAAAATATATGTGATGAAGCTCATGGATTGATTGGGATGTCAATCTCTATTTATTTACGTTTCCACATATCTAAAATTGATGAACCTGATAAAGCTTGGGAAAAGTTGGAATTTGTATTTGGTAAACACAATGAAATTCGAGGTCATCAACTTGAGAATGAGTTGATTTCCTTGAATCCAAATGATTTTTCATGCATTCAAGACTATTTATCTAAGTATAAAACTCTTAGACTATTATGTGCAGAATGCAAGATTAAGAAAGAAGACAAACAATGTATTTATCATATTCTTTCCAAACTTGGGCCTGCATATTCTATTTTTGTATCTACATTCTACTCCATGAAAGAATCCTTGACTGCAGCTAGCTATCAAGAGCCTCGCCTTGAATCCTTTTGTGATTCCTTAATTAGAGAGTAAGATAAGCTCATTCATCTTGGAATAATTAACAATGCAGATACATCTGGGAAAGCCTTATTGTCCCAACAGAAATAAAAGTCCAAGCCTCTCAAGAAACAAAATTTTTGCAATAATAAGCCAAACAATAAGGGCCCCAAACCCTCTCAGTCAGCTCCTTCTTTAAAAAATGACAAAGAATCCAAGCAAAAAGGAAAGAAGACTAAGCGTCATTACAATTTTTGTGGGAAAGTAATCATGATGAATCTAAGTGTTTTAAGAAGATGGCAGCCTTGGAAATAGCAATGAAGAAGAACCACATCAGCCTATATTCGTCTTCAGAATCTACCTCTCATGGACATGCACTTTGTGCTTCTAGTTACTCTTATACTGCATCTTCTTCTTCTACTTCAAATATTGAATGGCTCATTGATTCTGGAGCATCTTATCATATGGCTAAGGATAAAGCAATCTTTTCTACTATGCATGAATGTAACACCAAGCAAATATTTGTTGGTGATGATAGATCTTTAAGTGTTGAAGGATCTGGAACAGTTCTAGTAGAAAATGGTCATTTCAGGATGTACTATGTGTTCCAAAAATTTCCTGCAATTTGTTATCAGTCTATCAAATTACTCATTCAAGTGAAGGTAAAACTGTGACGTTTACACCTCACTAAGTTGTAATCAAGGATTTTAAAAATCCTCAAAATATCCTTACTACTAGAACTGTTGATGATATTATCAGGTTGTACAAATTTAACAACTTTGGGTCATCACATTTTCCTTCAGTTTTTGTTGCTCATAGTGATAACTTGAGAAAACTTTGGCATGAGCGATTTGGTCACTTAAATTATCGCTCATTACAACAACTATGTAAAGACAATATGGTGACTGGTCTTCCGTTGGTATCTTGCAAGGATGGTGTTTGTTCCAGTTGTGTACTCAGAAAACTTCATCGGGATAGTTTTGACAAACGTGCCTCTTGGCACGCCTTGGTTCCCTTGGAGCTTTTGCATAGTGACTTGTGTGGCCCTCTTCCATCTGGTTCCTTTTCTGGTTTCAAATATTTCTTAACCTTAATTGATGACTACTCTAGAGGCACTTGGGTTTACTTCCTAAAACTTAAGAGCGAAGTATTTATCATGTTCTTGGCCTACAAGGCCCTTGTTGAAAAACAATCTGGTCATCAAATTATTAAGTTAAGATCTGACAATGGAGGAGAATATGTTAACAACAAGTTCACTACTTTTTGCACTGAACAAGGAATCCAACAACAACACACTATTCCATATACACCACAACAAAATGGTGTAGCTGAACAGAAGAACCGCACTTTAAAAGAAATGGCTAATTGTATGATCCAATCTAAAGGACTAAATCTTCAATATTGAGCTGAGGCCATAAATTGTGCAAATTACATAGTTAATCGCACACCCACTAAAGTTTTATAGGGTATAACACCAGAAGAAGCATGGAGTAAAATTAAACCAGATGTAAGTCACTTTCGTGTGTTTGGTTGTGAAGCATGGGCTCACATTTTGGATGAAAAATGGAAAGCATTGCAACCTAAAAGTGAAAAGTGCATATTTGTTGGATATTTTCAAGATGTAAAAGGTTATAGAATTCTTCAGCCACATTCTCATGATATAACCATTAGAAGAGATGTTAAATTTAATGAAAATCTCTTGGCCTACGAACCTAACTTGGCAGGTGTGCCATCTTTGGCCTATGAGCCTGATTCGATGATTGTGCCTTATTCTTCTTCTTCTTCCAGCTTCCTTGACAGGTTTCCAACTCCAGTTTCTGATGATGACAGTGAGGATGAAAATCCACCTCCACCTGCTCATGTTCCTCCAATTGCACCAGCACCAATACTTCCTCGATGGGTCTGTTCAACATGTGAAGCAGCTAGTGATCTTGCCGATGATCCTAGAGATCAACGTTGAACACGTTCTCAATTTCAGTGAGCCTCTTCTCTTTTGGCTCAAGTTTATGAGAATCATGATCCAAAAACTTTTGCAGAAGCTTCAAGAAATCCATATTGGGATGCAGCTATGGATGAAGAATATCGTTCCTTAATGGCAAACTATACTTGGGATCTTGTTCCTCTTCCAAAAGGAAGAAAATTTGTTAGATGTAAATGGGTCTACAGAACTAAGTATGCATCAGATGGAAGTGTTGAAAGACTTATGGCAAGGTTAGTTTCCGATGGTTTTTCCCAAGTTGAAGGGATTGACTACAATGAAAATTTGCCCCTGTAGCAAAAATGAACTCCATCCGCCTTGTTCTTTCCCTTGCAGCCTTACATAACTGGGGAGTCCATCAAATGGATGTCAAGTCGGCCTTGTTACATGGTGATTTACATGAGGAAATTTACATGGAACAACTTCCTGGATATGTTCAGAATAACTCTATCCTTGTTTTTCTTCTTAAGAAATCCTCATATGGCCTTGAGCAAGCTCCTAGAGCTTGGTATTGCAAAATGGATAGCTTTCTCCTTGACACTGGTTTTTCTAGATGCCATTATGATCCCAATGTCTATACCAAGAAAGTAGGAAACCATCTCATCATACTTGTTCTTTATGTTGATGATCTTATCCTTACTGGTAGTGACCCTAAACTTTTAACCCATGTGAAATCCAGTCTTAAGCAAAATTTTGAAATGTCCAACTTAAGACATTTGCATTATTTTCTTGGTCTCCAAGTCTTGCAAACCAAAGAAGGAATATTTCTTTCCCAGTCTAAGTATGCTTGTGACCTTCTTCATTGCTTCCACATGGAAGATTGTAAACTAGCCCCTTCTCCCTTCCAGTCTGGAGTCAAACTTTCTGCCACTTGTACTTCCCCTGAAGTAGATGCCACCTTGTATTGTCATCTTGTTGGTAGTCTTTTATACTTGACTCATTTCTGTCCTGACCTTTTTTTTGCCATTGGTCATTTTTCCCGTTATATGCAAAATCCTCATGAAAGTCACTGGAAAGCATCAAAAAGAATACTTCAATATATTCGAGGTACAATTCAGTTTGGGATTCATTACAGTACAGGGGGGAAACCTTTGTTGGTTGGTTTCACTGATTCAGATTGGGCCAGTGATCCCGATGATCGAAATTCTACTGCTAGTTATGTTTTCAGTCTGGGATCTGGACCTGTCACTTGGGCTTGTAAGAAACAACAAGCTCTTGCTCTTTCTTCAGCAGAAGCAGAATATCGAGCTGCAGTTAATGCCAGTTAGGAAGCTTTATGGCTTCAAAAGATCCTTTCAAAGTTTGGATTTGAGTAGCAGCAGCCTACTCCACTTTGGTACGACAATCAAAGTGCCATCAAGCTTGCCAAAGATCCTATTCTACACCAGCCCTGCAAACACATTGAGCTACACATGCACTTCATCAAAAATCTTATTCATGATCATGTTATTGAAGTGCTCTATTTCCCTACAGATGATCAAGTTGCAGACATCTTCACCAAGTCTCTTACAGAAGCGAAGTTTTCTAAACTTTGGTCTATGTTAGGAGTTTAGGAATGTGTCCTTAAGGGGGGATAGGCTCTAATGCCTCATTCCTTCTCCTAATAGTGTCACTTTTGTAAATCCTTCAATCCTATCCCAAGTTGTTCTTAAGGGGGGATGTTAGGATATTTAGACACTTAAGAGTTAGTTTAGATCAACTTGTGTAATATATCCATTAGGTAAAAGTGTGTTTCTTTAGTATGCATTAGTATGCATTTGTAAATATTCTAATCCAATGGTCACGATATGTTCTAGACATAGAGTGATCTAATGGTTCAACTTCTCTTAGATCATACCTACCATTGATCTGTGGCTTAACACCCGATTGGTCTATGATCTTTATTTAAAGAGCATAGAGGGTCCTTGGCTAGTTGATCAATTCATGTTATTGAAGTGCTCTATTTCCCTACAGAT
>LPNX010063157.1:143080-163274 GCA_001517045.1 Pseudotsuga menziesii | reverse complement strand
GACTGGTCATTTTTATTAGTTTCAAGAAAAATGACATCTCTAGAAATAACAAATTTCTTGTTTACCTCATCATACAAACGGTATGCTTTGGAGTATTCTTCGTACCCCAGGAAAATGCACTTTCTGCTTCGAGTACCAAGCTTGTTTCTTTGCTCCTTCAGAATCAAGGCATAAAAAGTGGAACCAAAAACTCTAAGATGCCTGACTGAAGGGAGATGGCCAAACCACATTTCATGTGGAGTCTTGTTATCAAGTGCATTTGATGGACTTCTATTTCTCAAATATGTTGCACATTTTACTGCATCACCCCAAAACATTAGTTTTACATTCTTGAAAAACATCATTGAGCGAACCATATTCATTATGGTTCTATTCATTCTCTCTGCTACACCATTTTGTTGAGGATTGTAGGGAACTGTAGTCTAATGTGCAATTCCATGTTGGCGAAGATAATTTTCAAAATCATTTTAAGTGTATTCTTTTCCATTATCAGTACGAAGTGTACCAATTTTTGATTGTGCTTGTTTTTCTGTCAATGCATGAAAGTATTTGAATGTTTGAAATGCTTCTAACTTTGTCTTTAAATAGTAAATCCAACACATTCGTGAGTAGTCATCAACAAATGTCATAAAATACTTATTCCCATTTGCTGAAGGAGTTGGCATTGGGCCACACAAATCAGAATGCACTAACTCTAATTTCCTACTTGCTCTGAAATTAGATTCATGGAATGGCAGCTTACTATGTTTCCCTAAAATACATGCATCACATTTATTCTTCTCTTTAGGAATGGTGGGCAAGCCAAATACACCATTATTTCTCAACAAACGAAGACTGTTATAATTTAGATGACCAAATCTTGCATGCCACAATGAACTAGATGACATATTACCTTCTCCATGCTGAGAGAGGTAGGCATAGTTCTGAAATATTGCGGATGAACCCTTGAGCTTCAGCAGCTTTCCATATTCGTATCCAGTCATGATGACTTGGTTGTCAGAGGACTTTCTTATTTCAACGATTCCATCAAACATGTGGATGGAATGGCCTTGCTGTCGAATCTCCACCAAGGACAACAGGCTTCTCTGCAACTCTGGAATATAGAGAATGTTATTCAACAAGAAATCAGGGAATCCAGGCATCTTCAGTCGAATGTTGCCCATTCCCTTTGGTTTAATACTTGACTTATCTGCAAAATAAACTATGCCATCTATTGTTTCATTCAGTTCTTCAAAACAGTCTTTTCTAAATGTCATGTGTGATGTTGCACCAGTATCAAGTAGCCAACAATCTTTATAAGATGAAAGAGAAGTCATTTCATTAAATCCAATATTACAATGTGCAACAATACAAGAATCAGAATATTTACTAGCATCTTGGTCATCTTTCTTTTGGTTGTGCTTGTCTTTGATGGAGTCCCATGAAGCCCAACACTGATCTGATGTGTGCCCAGTCTTTTCGCAACACTTGCACTGCAAGTCTGATCTTTTGCTTCTGCCCCCTCTTCCTCTGAAATTTCTTCTTCCTTGTCCTCTCTCTTTTCCGCAATCTCCCTTGGAAGGGTCTTTGTATTGGTCTTTGCCAGCTAGGGCAGCACCAATACTAGATGCCAAAGAGAGCATCTTTACAACTATTAGTGTAATTTACAATAATGAACTTGATATGACAAAGAGAATGAGATAAAAGGAAAAACAATAACCTTGCAGGTCTATAGTCTCTGCCAAGGTGATTTACAATCTCAACTTCAGGTTTTAAAGATGATACAATGACAGAGAAAATATTACAACCAACAGTCAACAATTATCTCAGCTCTTCAAAATTTTATGCAGTCAACATGATGGGCAGTCTCAGCAATCTTGTTTCACATAGAATGTGATCACAACTTCAGTCTTCAAGTGGATGTTTGCAGCAATATTGTAAAAAAGGCATAATAATTACAAAAACACCAGCATTTTTGCAGCAATTTGACCCTTCAAATTCACAGCTTATCCTCCACGCAGTCAGAGAAGGGAAGCTACAGCATATACACTTCAACAGAAGGTCATGTTTATTTAGAAATTCGGTGCCAGAGGTCTCAGTTACTCCATGCAAGGAATTAGGTCAAAAATAGGGTTTATGCACTTTCACCAAGCAATATAACAAATTCTTCAATCTATCAGTCAGTCTTCAATTGAAAATTTATATCTGAGACTGTCTATCACACAAAATTCCTGATAAGAAATAGATGAAGGGAAATCTGATGTATACAATCTTTGGCAAAAATGTATTAACACAGGCTCATACTACATGTAGGCTTATACTACATGTAGCACACCATTCATTCTACACGCAGCATTCATTCATGCTCATACTACACGCAGCACATAAAAATTAGAAAACTCCACGCATAAAAATTAGGGCATAAATGAGGTCGCAGCATTCTTCTCCAGCACATCAAAATAATATATACTCAACGCATATATTATTTCTCCAGCACATCAAAATATCAGTCTTCAATACAATATACGTCTTCAACCTCCAACGCAGGCAGTCTGGCAATCTAGAAGTTGCAACGTTCTCTCTTCAACACAGCATACAATCGCAGCTCCACGGCTCCACGGCTGGTCTTCACACTAGTAGCAATATTTCCAACGCAGAGGTCTTCATGCTGGTAGCAATCTTTCCAACGCAGAGGCAGAACGTCCATTGAACACTCAGCGCACAACTTTCACCATTCACGTCGGGTTCACCATTCAACGCATTCTTCAGTCTTCAGATAGCATACTTCAATGCATTCTTCAGTCTTCAGCAAGCTTCAACGTTGATTGCAAGCAACTCCAACACAGGATATCTCCAGTCCACACTCAACGCAGGCTATCTCCAACTCTTCATCCGTGTGCCATCAGCATATATCAGTTGCAATATATATAATATCAGTCTTCAACATATGCATTATATTAATCTCCAGCGCAGGCTACTTCAACGCAATATATATATGATACATATCAGTCTTCAGATTCATGAAATCGCAGCTCCAGCCAGAATTAGGGTTTCATCTCAACGCCAGAATCTGCAGTACATGAATACATCACCGTGCTTCATCTTCTCTAGGAATGGGATCACAAAAAAACGTGGGATCACAAAAGAGAGAGAGATACACGAACTAGGGTTAATTTAGGGTTTTATGCAGTCTCTTCTCCAACAATATGGACTTAGCAGATAATTCAAATCGCAGCAGAGGCACAAAATATGGTTGTCTTCACTACGCACTAGTCTTGAATATTCAAAAGATATTCAATGCAATATTCAACACATTTCAGTACCTAGAAAGTCTCCATAGGGTGGAACTCCAATGCAGGATGCAGATATATATGATATATCAGTCACATTATAATCTCAACGCAGATATCTATCAACAATCTTACTCTCACCACCACGCAGCTGTCTTCACGTAGATATTCAACAACTACAGATCGCAGAGGATAGGAGAGGCAGCCCACAAAAAAATTAGGGTTAGGTATACCACAATCTTTCTAGCAGAGAATAAACTCAGGCAGATGGAGTAACACATACACTGCATGCGACTCGACTAGCATATTGATGGAGCAGTCTGGCAATGGACTGGCAAGCAGAATGCCAGGAATGGGAAAACTGGCAACAGGCAGGAGTTAAGGTAGGAGTTATGGCAGCGCTCTGATACCACTTGTTGGTAATAACTCCCAATTGATTATTATTCCAATGCAAATGCCTATATTTATACAAATCACAAGGCGATTGGGTTTCACCTTCCGCTCAGCCTGTTTGGTTTCCTACTATTTATTTATTTACATTATATAACCCTAACGGATTATATTCTAACAGGATTGAGAATAAAAAGGAGCATAAAAATTTGAAATAATTCAGATCTGAACAGATCTGAAAGTTTCAAACCAAAATTCACTGAGTCGGATGGTAGATCTGACTGAAGAGAGTTGGAGATGGATCCTGGATTCTGACAAGAGTTCAAGAACTAAGGAAGATCATATCAATTGATATATGCACTGTTCCCTAGCGGAGTCGCCAGATTTGTAACTAGGAATATTTCACCTTCTGCGGATAGAAGTTGTTCCTCTATTTTGAATGGTTCAGATCCGGAACAAATGAGTGAATGACAAAGGATGAAGACCTTCCCTGGATATCGTAGACACTTGGAATGCCGCTTCGATAGTGAAACTATGTACCTGCAAACAGATCAAACATGCAAACACATCAAAGCTACCAGAAAATCATCTACTTATCCATGTTAGTGACTAAGGAATCTAACAACATGTACATGTGAAATCAGAACAATAGTAATGTGGGACAGAAATCAGCTTTGCATTAAATATGTATGGAGAATCTTACAACCATTGCCTTAGTGTCGACAAGCATCTCCACAAGAAAAACACTTCATCCCCATAAGCTCCAACTTTGCTCTCTATGCTCTCTAATGGCTTGGGCTAAGTGGTCAATCCAACACCATAACAATACCTCTATAGTTCTCCCCCTCAACTATGGACATGAGCTTGTATTTATAAGGCTCAATGGATATGGATAGTTGAGATATTTGTGGATGAGGTGGTTTCTAAGATCCTATGATGGGTGATCTCGAGCTCAATTGACCCACAATGATAGGGATAAGGAAGGACACGAGGCTCATGATCTAGAAGCCTCGAGAAACTTCTCTTTTTCCCATTTTACCCATGGTACCTCTTTTATTCTCTTGTGTCAGAGCGGTTTAGATGAGAAACACTTATGGAACAAAGACCATAGGCGGTAGCACCGCTTATGGAAAACATGATATAGGTGGTGCAAGCAAGGTACTGCTCATGGGCCACAAGTAAAGCGCGGTGCTGATTTTTTTCATGTAGAATTGACAAACAGAGTAGGTTTCCACTATAAGTGCTAGGATTAAGGGCAAACATGGGAGTTAAGGGTCTTATCACATGGTGGTGACAGGATTTGGGTATAACACAACCTAGATAATAGCATAAATCTTAAACCATAGGCACAGTAACCAATTTGAAGTTTCTTGTTGAGTATGGTTGTTTAGTCACCCACGGTCATATGGGCGATGCATTAGCTCAAGAAATAAATAAGCCATCAAGTCTCATTTCTCTATCACAGTTATAAAAGTTTCAGAAATTTTGGTAACTTACCAAAATATCAATTGTTTAATATTTTAGGAAATCCTTAGGTATAGTTTGTTACCCTTTGATATTTTTTTTAATTAATAAACAAACACACACACATGCTTCTTTTAATTTAAATGACAAACTACAATTGAAGAGATTTATGTGCTTAAATATTCTCTAGGAGTAACAAAACTAATATTTGATGCACACAGATGTAGAAGACAAATCAATGGCTTAAAAAAGAAAAACTATTGAAGAAGAGTCAGTACTAGAAGACGCAAGTATTTATGTGTAACTTGAGGAAAAGCATAATGCTGAAGTGCAATAAAAAATGTTAGAAACTATGAGAATTTTGAAGGATGATTTAGACAGTCTTAAAACCGATAACGTCAAACTGATGAATGATAGATCTAAATAGGAAGAAATAAATGAGTTAATATTAAAAACTTTAACCAACCAATAATTATAACAAGCCAATTTTAACTGGAGGCAGTGGAGAAAAAAGTACAAGGGATCTTAATAGTGGGTGGAGTAACAATACAAAATAAATTAAATGTTGGGGTTATGATTGGCCTCATTTATACAGAAATTGTCCTGATAATCCTAACATGAAAATGTCCCCATTAAACATTCTGCAGGAAACTTCTACTGTCAACGACATAGCCAGAAATGTACACAGAATAAATGCTTCCCTTGAAAATCAACAAGCAGATCATCAATCCACTATGCTAGAATTAGAAGGTAAAATCCCAAACACACTTGTTTCCATTCTTATTGATTTGGGATCTAGTTTGAGTTACATTGCACCAAGAGTAGTTGATAAATGTAAACTTTTAAGGGAAAAACAAAAAGAATGCATGGTTGGTACAACTAGCAACATGAATGAAACGAAAAATTACAGAGTTGGTAAAGGGATGTAAGTTGAGTTTTTATGAAATGGATATGTTAGTTAACTTAAATATACTTCCTCTAGAATTTTATGATATTTTGATTGGTATAGATTGGTTGGAGTCTCATAGGACTATTATCAATTGCCTAAATACAAGTTTTGATTGTGTTGATGAAAAAAGAAACTATCATACCATCAACATAATTTACAGACATGTATCCATATGACAAATCTCAGCTGTGCAACTCAAAAAGTATGTTAGTAAAGGATGTCAACCGTATGCAATAAAAATAGTGGAAAGTGAATCCAGAAAGTTAAAAACAACAATAGACCATTTTCCTATCCTTGAGGAATTCTAGGTTGTCTTCCCTGATGAGATACCGAGACTACCTCCTAAGAGATATTTAGACTTTACCATATATTTAGTTCCTGCATCTGCACCTATATCATGATCCCCTTATCGTATGAGTATTTCAGATCTTACATAGTTAAGGATGCAACTACAGGAGTTGCTTGACAAAAAATATGTTTGACCTACTGTGTCACCATGGGGACCACCAGTTTTGTTTGTCAAAAAGAAAGATGACACTTTTAGGTTATGCATAGATTACAAAAAAATTAAACAAAATTACTATTAAAAACAAATATCCACTGCCAAGAATTGATGATTTGTTTGATCAATTCAATGGGGCCAAGATTTTATTTAAAATTGATCTTAGATCAGGTTATCACCAGGTATGAGTTAAAGAAGAAGACATTCACAAAATTACATTACAAACAAGATATGGTCATTACAAATTTGTTGTTATACCTTTTGGACTGAGTAATGCTCTTGCAACTTCTACGAGTACGATGAATAATGTATTAAGCAAATATCTGGTGTTCATCCATGATATTTTAATTTAATCAAGGAATGAGAAAGAACACAAAGAACATTTACGAATAGTTTTACAGACCTTAAGAGAACACCGTCTCTATGCAAAACTTAGTAAATGCGATTTTTATAAAAAAGAAGTGCAGTATTTGGGACATATTATCTCAAAAAAAAGGTGTAGTAGTTGATCCTGCTAAAGTTAATGCTATTACATAATGGCCTGTACCGAAAGATGTACATGAAATCGGGTCCTTTATGGGATTAACAAGATATTATTGCATATTTATAAAGAAATTTTCAAGAATAGATAATCCTATAACCACTTTACAAAAGAAAGGTGTTAAATTTTGTGTGGAGTCAACAATGTCAAGAAAGTTTTGATAAATTAAAACATCTGCTGACTACTGCACCTATATTAAGAATTGTTGACCCCAACAAAGATTTTGTAGTTTTCATTGATGCAAGTAAACATGGTTTAGGAGGGGTATTGACTCAGGATGGTCATGTAATTTGTTATGAATCTAGGAAATTGAACAATCATGAAAATAATTATGCTGTAAATGACATGGAATTAGCAACCATCATTCATGCACTTAAAATTTGGAGGCATTATTTGGTAGGGAAGAATTTTTTGTTGTTGACTGATGACATTGGACTAAAATACATTAAATGCTTTTCAGACCATATGTCTTGCATTTATGAGTGAATATGGCTTTGAAATTAGACATATTAAAGGAAAGGAAAACATAGTAGAATATGCTCTTAGTCAGAAGCAACATGAATTGCACACAATATTAATTATTGGTTATGCATTATAATTTAAAAATTTGTTGAAAACATTATCGGCTGAGGACCCTAAGTATAAAAATTTGCTGGAAAAATGTATCGACAGATTTGAATATGTTGCTAATAATGTATACTAGGTAGACGTGAAAGGAATTTAGCGTTTCAAAAAACAAATTTATGTGCCAAATCAGTCAAGTTGAAAACAAATAATTTTTAGGGAGCTACATGATAGTCCCTATGCAGGACACCCAGGGTACTAGAAACTTATAACAACATTGATAAAAAGACTTTTATTGGCCCAATATGAAAAGAGAAGTAGATGAATATGTATCTTGGTGATTTGGATATCAACAGGTTGAGGCTATTCACCAACATCTAGTCGTATTATTGCAGCCTATACCCATTCCAGAATGGAAATGGGAAACTATAACCATGGATTTTATAACTAGGTTTCCTAAAACAAGAAAACATAACGAATCCATCATGGTTGTGGTAGATAAATTAATCAAAGAGACACATTTTATACCCGTAAAGTCGACCTATAAATCTATAAACATTGTTGACATATTTATGAGAGAAATTTTCAGAGTTCATGGGATACCAAAATTTTTTATTACCGATCGAGATGCAAAATTCTTGGCCACTTTTCCCCACTCGCATGACCCAAGTTCTACACAGCCCGCCGATCCAACAACTACCTGAGATACCGACCCAATAGAGAAAGCCCCATCTGTAGTACCTGCGAAGCAGGCACAGTCTCACCTGAGATATCTCATAGATGGGTAATCACCGGAACCATGTTTTCACGATTGTTGGGGGAGTATATTCCCTTAGCTCACAGCCAAGGAGCTCAACAAAGGCATCATGATGGCTAGACAGAGGGGTCAGTTTTGCGCGACTGAGCACAAACCTATGTCATCGCGCATGACCTGACTTTTCTTTCCACCTTGCAGTTGGCACAACTCGTGCAACATAGCTGATTCACGTCAATGAACTCTATGACTTAAGTTAAGATTGATAATAAGAATCATATAGAATGATATATATACAAATTCAATTCAACAATGCATTCTGTTCATTCATTTACCAATTGCAAGAAACTAACAAAGACTCAAGCACATTTAACATTATACAGAAAGCAACTAGTAATCAATCACATAAAAATTCACCACATCAACCATTCATTCAAACACCAAAAATAATGTGGAAACCCATATGGGAAAAACCACCAAGGTGCTCTTCATCTGGCATGAGAAATGATATAGCACCTTACAGTCTAAGAGATGCAGAGTGATCTTGAGATGTGTCTTTAAGTTCAAAATTATAGTTCTCATGCTCTCTGGTTCACTCTTCTACTCTACTCCTACTCTTAGCGGTCTGCTCACACAACAGCTAGATTCACGGCTCAACAACCCCTCTAATGCCACCATACTCTTCTTGAGTATACTCCTCTTCTGATCACTATGACAGTACAATAAAACCGACACCCCCCTCCATGGATTACCGCTGAATAACAAACTACTACTGAAAACTGAACAAGGACTCAATGAAAAATTCATAAACCAACATTCTAACCATTGCATCCCTCCTATTTATACTAATTTACATGGCCACGCAGGGCCAACTGCATACCGATAGTCTGTTAGCCTTCACCATCAGTTATCCCTCTTGTTACAGCTATGGCAATCATGAATTGACATGAGGCACATCGACCTGACTTACAAATATCTTCTCATATGTGTGTAGCTGTAGGCTTACGCCGCCCTATACGGCCATGATCTGGATTCTAGATCCGCGCTTTCTGGCCATTTCCCCTTGTGTGCTTCTACACTTGCCTTTCCTTTGCTGCATGCCTCTCTATTCTACCTTCGTGGGCCCTTTACATCCTTCACAATCTTCCATTACTTCTATCACACGCGCAGCACATTTTCCTTGGTTGCATGTGCGAAATTCCTTCTTATGCCCCTTTCCCAGGCCAACAATCCCCCAACACTCACCTGTGGCTCGTTCCGAGCCACAAAGAAAGGGACATCAAAAGCGACACGACCTGGGCGGCCTTTTTTTGGAATTTTTTTTTTCTGTACGTAGCTTCTGCTGCCTCTTAGCTTGCGCATCCTGTTTATTTATTTCATGTTCCTTCAAGGCAATGTTTCCACATACTTGGTTGCGTTGCGGGGTTAGCACACCAATATAGCTTGTTTCTTGGCACCATTTAGAGGATGGGTAACGGAGGATTCAAATTCAGAGTTCACTTGAGCCGACAAGGTAAGCTTATGCACTTCTTATTGGGACCAAGATCCTTGTGAACAGGAATGTTGTCTTTGCTCTTGGACTCTTTCGTCATCTTATCATAGTCCTCCTCCAATTTCACCAAGGGTGGTTAGTGTCCCATTCCGACACAGCAATCCAAGTGGCCTTGGATCTTTTTCCATTCTCATGCTCCTAGGGTTTAACGTGTGCTTGTTGTGGGTTGCTATGGCTTGTTCTCTTGCTGCTCTTCCTCAAGTTCATCTCTTCTGCACCTTGTTCTTCACCACCCTTTTTACCATAGATATGAACTTTCAAGACTTGTCCATATTGAAAACCAGACAAGCCCTGCTATCCAGGGTGGTGGAGGTGAGTTATTTGCCAAAATTTGACAAATTTCACCTGAGCAGCATAGAGTACAAGTTGACATTTTCCCATTAGCCCTCTTGTAGTCCACAAAGAGCTGGAGACCTTGCCTAGATGGGTGGAAGATGCAGCTACCTTCCAAGCTTGCAGACTTTGTGAAAGATAGTAGGGACTCTAGTTCAGACCCTATAGAGTTTGTCAAAATAGGCCGAATCTCTGGCCCCTACTGGAATCCACTCTGGTGCCACCGACATGACTGCTAATCTACTGATCTACTAATATCCAAGGATGACTTCGTTGGAGGCTTTTCACTGGGTCAAAGTAACTGGGAGACTATCACCATCTTCCTTCTTGCTTTCTATGGATACACCTGACACGCTAAAAGCTGTACCAACAACTTTAGCCCACAAGGCTACTCAGCAAGACACTCCCCAACTCATTTGTAACTGCATCTGGTGGTTGAGTATCACAACTCAGTGATGTATGCTTGGTGCAAGTGAACCCCCATCTTATAGGAAGAGCATTGGGTCATATTCTGTCTAGGCTTATCCAGGTGCATTATTAGGACAAGCCCCTCATCTTATGTACAATATTTCCTTCTTAGATATGCTATGATTATTGACATCACCACTTTTGGGAATTGATAGTCGTGATCACGTGGGGATGAGCTAGATGGCCATCGTTATAGAGTTCCCCACACTTGATCCGCCAACAGCACTGTCTTGTTTCAAGCGCCAAATATTCGTTGCTTCTTGATGCATTTAACGGTCTGTCAATACTTTCCAGCTTCCTTGGACTTGCCATCATTTGCTTCATAATCAGTTTGGTGGCAGCTTTAATGTGCATCATCATTTCTGCACAACTTCTGCTTCTAGTTCCACATCCTTGTTACGCACATGCGGCACTATGGTTTCCTCCAAAATTAAAAAATTAAAAATAAATTATTATTATTATTATTATTTAGCCGAGTGCCTTGGTTGTATTTGCTTGCATTATTTTCAACTTGTTGGTTCTGGGTCTGGTTGTGCAACAACACAGACCTTTCCTTGGAAATCCTGCACCATCACTTCTACTTTAGCAACTTTTGCCACAACTTCCTTTGCTTGCGTGGCCAATTGCTCCACACAGTCAGACTGTACATGTTCCAACAAGTCGTTCTCTATCATTTGCAGCATGCTTTGAAGTTTCTACTGCATCAACTGAATATGTTTTGTGAGCTGTTCTGCTTCTGAATGGAATCCCTCAACCTCAGCTTCCCTAGATTTCTCTTACTCATGAAGGGTCTGCACTTCCTGCTAGATACTTTTGATCTCTGCATTCTTAATGAACTTTTGTTGGAGGGGCAAATTCCGCATTTCCACCTTCGTAGCACTGAGTTGCTCATCTGCCTCTTGTATCCACTGTCTTATTTTCTCAGTTGCATCATCCTCTAGCAATGTTTCCCAAATAGTCGCAATAGCGTCTGCCGCATTTGCGTAGAGTGCCTCTCCGTCATTGATTTTTTCAATAGCTTCAGACACTGTTGTTCTTATTTCTGCTAGCACCTCCAAGGGTGTGCTTGGTATCTGTCGGGCTTGCAGATCTTCTACTTGGTGCTGAAGATCTTACGCGATATTCGCAAGCCTGACGACTTTAACTAGGGAGTCTTCATCTTCTTTCCCAGCCTCTGGTGGGAATGATGCAATGGCATTCTTAATAGAATCCACCAACATGATACAACTTTGTTCCCGGGTTAATATTTCCTGCCCCTTCTTGGCAAAGAGGTTGATGCACTCTTGTAGTTCCCAATCCTTTCCTTCCAATAGAGCCTTGCATAGCTTGGCCTTATTTTGCTTCTTTGCTTCCTGATAAGCAATGCCATTTTTCCTTAGCCGAAGTTCGGTTGTGGCTTCCTGCTGGATGCTATAGATCTCCTCCAAGAGAAACTTGGAGAAGTCTATCTCGATGTTGTTATCACCAGTACCTACGCTTGTCTCTTCATTCGCTTCAAGTGCCTACTTCTAAATGAGGACTTTGATTGGTGGTACTAACTTAGGTGTGACTAGTGGCATGCTATGACCAATTCCATATGTGTCAGCCTCCACGGTGTCCTTGATATCATTGATATCCGCTTTCAACTTATTGAGGTGGTCCTAGAAATAGGTAGTAGTGCTTACTTGCTGGGCCCTTAGATCATTGAGGCTATCTTACATAACTTTCTTAACAAAGTTTGCAAGTTCCTGTAACTCATCCTCAGTTAATATAGTTGTGTTCATCATTTTGTCGGCTTTCTATTTCTTTAGAGACAAGTGGCCTTCCTTGGGCTGCACGTGGTTCTGCGTCTGATCTCCACCAGGCGGCTGCTATGAAGGATGCTGGTCTGAGTCCTCCATATCATCATCGTCCTCCATGTTTTCTTGTGATGGATCCTCTTGGGCATCATTTCCTTCATGGTCTTCACCATTAACTTGATATATTGGCAATTCTTCTGCATTTTGTTCTTCAGGTAGTGGCTCTACGAGTGGGCCGCGCCATTCCTTAGGCCACAGATTGAAAATTGCATCCACATCGTCATTGATCACTATAAATCTTTCTTGATGTATCTGCTGAAGTGGATCTTTTGTAGGAAGTAGATTTATATTATGTACATCAGCTTCAAACTTGACGAAAGCAACGTACCTATGCACAATTGTGGCGCATATCTTGTGAGTTTGTTGGAAAACTTGTCGTAGCGCCTTTTCATGTATGAAGAATACAATATTGTTATCCTATTGGTGGTTGCTATCTGCCCCGTCTTCCCATAGATTCTAGTATATTTCCCCTAGGAAAGATATTGGGACATCCATGTGTACATAGTCCAGAGGGTCAGCCCAGACAGTGAAGGAAATCAAAATTAGTAACCAGGAATAGCAGAATTTGTGACCTTTCTTGTGCTGAGCCAGCATCACATATTCGAATAGTGTGTTTAGCTAGTACCATGACCACTTGAACTTTTCTCCCTGTGCACATAAATATGCAATTTCTACTACCGCTGCTGAATACTGTGTTGGTATCATCTTATGAAATATTTTATAGGATAATATTTTTGTAGCAACACAGACACTTTTGTCCTAGATGGGCCCAAGAAAGTAGCCCCGTATTGCAAGCTGAAGGTTGTGCTTTTTCTTGATGGGTTTAGTATTGTGCTTAGCTAGGTAATGTAGAGGATCTTTGCCTTCAGTTGGGAGTCCTGTTATTCTTGCTATTAATTCAGCATTAACCGGATATGGATGATCCAGCCATAAGTATCCTCTATGAAAGAAGACAAGTAACTGCTTTACATATGTATTGACCTGTATGCTATGGCCAAAGTGAGGTATGAAGAGCATGTTGGTTAGTCCTGCAATGGCCAATCCCTCGACCCAATTTTGTGGTTTGAGTACC
The DNA here is from genome assembly GCA_001517045.1 of Pseudotsuga menziesii. Classification (NCBI taxonomy): domain Eukaryota; kingdom Viridiplantae; phylum Streptophyta; class Pinopsida; order Pinales; family Pinaceae; genus Pseudotsuga; species Pseudotsuga menziesii. The sequence continues at coordinate 149,578 of LPNX010063157.1, read as the reverse complement.
TTGACAACACATGTAGCATCCTGGGTTATGTCCACATAGTATTTTATCTACAACCCCTCTTGCTGCTAAGTGTCATAGCCTTGGAACTTCAATACAGCTAGCTTGGGGAGAATATCGTGCAGCAAGGTCATGCCGACAGGGATACGCGGTGCTATCAAAGTGGTCATCTCCTTTTTCGAAATATATGCTTCTACTGCACTAGGTCTTCTTGGCCAAATGTAGCATGGGAAGTTCGGGTCGGCTCACTCTACCTATGGATCTGTCTACTATAGCCAAGCTTCTTCTCTACCATCATTTCCTTGCTCAGCAGCATGCGCCTTTCCTCATTTTTCTAGAGTGTCTGGAACCTTATGTTTCCTTTGTCTCGGCAGTGATCGTGTAGATGGATCGCACGGAATAACTAGTATTCCCTGGACTGGGTCTGACAAAGGATGTGAACTAGGGGTTGGAATTGTTTGTGGCTTCCTTGTTCTTGCCATTGCGTCGATATCTGGTGGCTAGTGTGGTTGTGGGCCTTCAGCTGAATAGGTTTCTACTTCCTTATCAATGAGGAAATTGGAGATGACAATTGTGTCTAATGCCTCACTCTCACTGGGAATGTTAATTACCATGGGCTCAAGTGGAATGGAAGATAGGTGATAGGATGTAGTTCTGCAATGGTTCGGCTCCGGTGCTCACTGTACATAAAAAAAAACTGCTTGTTGGGGAAGCCGAATATTTACATATTCCATAGTGTATTTCAATCATCATTTGACAAGAGGTTTAGGTCTAATCAATCTCTTGGGTTTCCTTTTCCAATGCTTTCTCCATTAATTTCTGCATCTAGCCTTTCAGGTTGTACTTGTCAGACTAGTTATGGTAATTAGTGCTAGGACGGTTGATGAGATCTAAAAGTACGCCACCCTGCTCCTCCTATTGCATTTATTTAATGCCACGCAGGTGCCCCAGTCATACAAATATTTGGCATGGATCCGCTGGTTAATGCTAGCCAGCCTGTCATTCCTGCTTTTTGCATCCTTTGGCCCCTTCTTGCCTTGCCCCTTGCACACTTTAGGTCACCCGCTTGGGTTTATGGGATGATGTGACTATTTGGTGGTTTATTATTCGTGCTTTCTGTTGGTTCTGTCCCAATCATGCAACATAATAGTTTGTCTTTTGACCATTTTTTTTACACATGTCGTAGTAAGGTTTCAGGCAACTGTCGTTCACCAAACTCATGACGTGGGTACCATCGATTTTTTTGGGGTTGTGCTATGCCCATATTGATAGTTTATGCGATGGTATATGGCCTTAGCCAAGTTTCCTTTAGTTTGTGTGGGTGCTTGAATACTCTGCTGTCATATTGTAGGATAAGTCTTCCTTCTGTGGATGGCTTCACCCTGATATATTGATAATGCCATACCGACAATTGTTGCTGAGTTGGATTAGTCTGTAATCGCAAGGGTATCGGGTATCTTCATCCCCTCTAAGCCTCCACCATTCCCCTTTTTCGTGTGTTTTTAAGAGGGAAGAGGGTTTGGTATTTCTGTAGGAGATCTGTGATTTGTATAACTACTTCATCCTGTGAGCACCTTTGTATTACTCTTCGATATTTACATGTTTCAACTATTTTTGGCCTGATGAGGGTAATCAGATTATCTTCTGTGTACCTAGCTATATTGTCTTGCTGAGTAGCTACGCTGTGTTAATGAACATTAGCATCATTGATCTTCTCAATTATATTTCCTTTTTCTTTTTGGACTGTATCATGAATTGTAGGGTGTTTTTCAGCATTTACAACTGTATGCGCAACCTACTGGGTTCCTTGTCACAGCTTCTCAGAGTTATCACAGGTCTTGGGCACCACATCCAAATTGTATATAAAATTTTCATAGGTGGGTAACTCCCTCGACTCAGTCTCCACCTATCACACAGATCTTATAACTCTTGCACACCTTCTCATGGAGACTTCATGTAATCTATTTTTCCAATTATCTAAAGCCTCCCCTGAATCAGACGTACATGAACTTGTGCACTTCCAACTTAGGTTCCCATATACCATCAGACTGATATGGTCTTTGTGCATAGCTGTAACATTGTAGATTTGATCAAGATAATCAGCCTACCCCTCATTATAAACAGTCTCAACGTATCTTTTCCCCTCAAATGGATCAATGGGTGAGACTACTCTCATTTCCTCATCTTCAAAGGAGAGGATCCTTTTTTTGAAATTTATGATTGTTTGATTGTCTATAGCCTAATCTATCCCTAGTAGTGAAGGGTAAGGATTTTTATCATCCACAATGTTGATGACCTCAAATTCTGCATATGTGTGCAAGGCTTCAACATCGACAATGACATTGCTGAATCGACGAATGGGTAGTACCTTCGCCTGATTGGAGAGACGCAGATGGATAGGAGACCAGTCTAAGTGCGGCTTTCCCATGCTTTCCTAGGTCTGGCGCATTAGGATATTGACATCTGACCCCAGATCTAAAATGATATAGTCCATGTCATAATCACCTATCTACGCATTCATTCTCAATTCGTGGCCAATCTTACATTTCCATTGCACCTGGTTAACCGTCTTCCCAATTTGTGGCTCTACATGGATCTCATCTATTATTGCTTGTAGCTCTGCAATAACATCTTTATCTTGGATTAGCATCAAACAACTTGATAGAAGATTTCTCAGCTTACTAACCTCAGGTGAGGCCTTCTTCTGCAATAGATGTTGGAACCGTTTAGGCATGTCCTTGACTTCTGCTGAAGTTGATGGTCCGTCAGGGCTTATGAATTTTGATTGCACATCCTAGAATATTTCTTTCTATTTCTAGCTGGTCGGTGATTCCTTTTTCTGCGCCGCCGGCCTCACTTGTGGCTGTGGTTGTTCTTGCGGGTTATCTTGTTCTGCTCCCATCATCGCACCTCCTTTGGTTATGACAACAATGATCAAGTCTCGCAGTTCAACCATGATCATTTGAACATTCACATTTGCATTCAGGTTCAGGTTTGGTGGGGGGTTGGGTGCAGAAATGGTCCTTTCTTGCTAGTTTGTGATTAGTTGAGGACATTGTTCAACATTATGGTCATGTCCCTTACAATATGAACATGTTCTTGCAGGCTCTAAACAATCTCTAGCAAAGTGACCTAGTTGTCCATAGTTATAGCATGTAAATGGACCTCTCCCCCTACCAAATCCTCCTCCACCACCTCATCCTCTAAAGTTTCCACCACCCCTTCCCTGAGGGTGTAGTTGTTGTGGTGGGTACTGGTTCTGCTGGTAGTTTTGCCGATAGGGGTTTTGTTGCGCATACGGCTGTTGGTACTGATTAGCTAGGAACTATGCAGGTTGATACAAGGCTTGCGCCTATTTAACCTAAGGGAATCCCTCATTTTTCATTAAGTACGTATCAACTATTTTTTCTTTCAAGAGTTGGTATGCTCTACAGTCTTTTTCCTCATGTCCTACAGATTTACAAAATTTACAGAATAAGTTTGTAGGTGTACTTACAAATTTTTGCAAATACACACATTCTTCATCGTGGTGGACTCTTAACTAGCATATACGACACCATGGTATCCCTTGGCCATTTAATGTGTTAGGTGCACCAGATGTGACATAATTCATGAAGGTCAGACAGTTATCCTTGGTGTGTCCGCCCGTTCTACATTTTGTGCATCATAAGTATTCCTATGATTCGTTTCCCTTATTGATATCTTGAAGTTGTATCGTGAGGTTGGCTAGCTGTGACTGAATCTGTACCATTCTTGCAGCACCACCACCAATAGGTGAGGCCTCTAGCTTCATCGCCAGCTCCAGTTCTTCTGTCTACAATTCAATATTTTGCTGAATCAACGGCCCTCGAATGTGTGGTAGCAGGGCAGCGATAAACCACATTTTATGCTATACATCGGACATTTGGAAGCTTAATTTGGCCATCAGAGTCTTGAATCATTGATCAAAACCCCACACACTTTATGCTAGAGCTTATTTAATCTCCTTAATCTTAGTAATACATTGTGAATTTGATTTGGGTTTCCTGAACTCAGAGATCATTGCAGCTCAAATTTCCTCAAGGGTCTTCTGCGGTGTTCCAGCTAGTGCAGCACAAAATTTCATGAACCAGTACAGGGAGAGACCCCTTAAGGTCATGATCATCTGCACTTTCTTGACGTCAGTGCCATGGACTAAACATACCATCCACACATCTTCACATAGGAACCAATGTTGTTCAAGGTCTTCCATTCCATTTCCATTAAATGTAGGTAACAAAAAATCTATCGCATCCATTAGGTTGGCATTCGAGATTTTCAAGACAGGGTTCAACTAAGTTGCACCTTCTTGCACAGTAGTTTCAGGACTAGTGCTATCCGTATTAGAGGTCCTTTCAGGGGATGAGAATCTAGATCTTTTCTTAGGAGATATTGCTGGTGTTATATAGTTGTGCTATGATCCTGATGTTTCGTCAGAGTTCTTTGGATATTCAGGTCCTTCCCTGATCGGGCTATAGTCCTCCTCTTCATCGCAAGACCCTTCGTCTTCACATGAATGAATTTCTTTTTTGCTTCCTGTGAACAAACTAGTATTCCATCGGCCCCTTTCGGTTTTCCTTCTCTTTCCTGATCTGAATTTTCTCCGACTTCTTAGGACTCCAACCTCGAGTTTAGGTTTTTTTCTTTTGGGTAACATCTCCACGCACTCTTCCCCATGTTCTTACCTATTTGTGAGCGACATAGACCCCTTCTAGACACATGGCTTAACTATCCAAGTGCAAAATACCCTTCTCATAAGCAAGTAATTTTATCCATGTACTTATACTCAATAAGTATCTCCTTCGTGGTCCTTGGAAGAAATTTATTCCAGCTTCACTATATGAAGTTATAATATCTACTGCAAACTCAGTAATATACCCTTGCAATATACTATCAACCCAAAAATCAACAGCCCTGGAGACATAGTTACTTACACTAGTCACCTCCTAAACCAATTGGTCGCTCCACTCGTTAATCTCCCTTGTCTGGAAATTGGTCCATCTAGATGCCAATCCTACTAACCATTCATGTAGTAGAATGGGGAACTTAGCAAAGAAGATCTCATGAATATCAGAGTATATATATTCATCTAACCATTTTTCAACACTTAACTGTGTTCCTGTGCTCTCTTCTTGAGCGAACACTAGCGTTTTAGCGTCCAGCCAGTATTCTATCTCCTCCTTCGTTGGGTGCCACAACATCTCCTCGATTTAATCAATAGGTCCTGGCAACAAAACCATTTGTTGGCCAATTTTCCCCACTTGCGCGACCCAGGATCTGGGCAGCTCACAGATCCAACAACTACCCGAGATACTGACCTGATAGAGCAAGCCCCATCGGTAGCACTTGAGAAGCAAGTGCAGTCTCACCCGAGATATCTCATAGATGGGTAACCACCAGAAACATGTTTTTGCAATTGTTGGGGGAGTATAGTCCCTTGGCTCGCAGCCAAGGAGCTCAACGAAGGTAGCAGGATGGTTGGACAGAGGGGTCAGTTCTGCGCGAACGAGCATAAACCTATGTCATCGTGCGTGACTTGACTTTCCTTTCCACCTTGCAGCTGGCGCAACTCATGTGGCACAGCTGATTCACGTCGATAGGCTCTACAACTTAAGTTGAGATTCATAACATGAATCATACAAAATGATATATATATATATATATATATATATATAGATATAGATATAGATTCAATTCAACAATGCATTCTGTTCATTCATTTACCGATTGCAAGAAACTAACAGAGACTAAAGCACATTTAACATTATATGGAAAGAAACCAGTACTCAATCACATAAACATTCACCACATCAACCATTCATTCAGACACTAGAAATAACATGGAAACCCATTTGGGAAAAACCACCAAGGTGCTCTTCATTTGGAATGAGAAAGGATATAGCACCTTGCAGTGTACGAGATGCAGACTGAACTTGAGATGTGTCTTTAAGTTCAGACTTATATTTCTCATTCTCTCTGGTTCACTCTTCTACTCTACTCCTACTCCTAGTTGTCTGCTCACACAACAACCAGATTTGCGGCTCAACAGCCCCTCTAATTCCACCATACTCTTCCTGAGTGTACTCCTCTTCTGATCGCTATGACGCTACAACAAAACTAACATCCCCCTCCATGGATTACCACTGAATAGAAAACTACTACTGAAAACTGAACAGGTGTCAGTGAAAACCTCATAGACCAACCTTCTAACCATTGCTTCCCTCCTATTTATACTAATTTACATGGCCATGCAGGGCCAACTACATATCGGCAGTCTGTTAGCTCTCACCATCAACCACCCCTCTAGTTACAGCTGTGGTGATCATGACTTGACACGAGGCACTATCGGCTTGACTTACAAATATATTCTCATACATGTGTAGCTGCAGGCTTACACCGCCCTATACGGCCATGACCTGGATTCTGTATCTGTTGCTTTCTAACTATTTTCCCTTTCATGCTTTCCTTTCCTTTGCGGTGTTG
>LPNX010063157.1:88773-131202 GCA_001517045.1 Pseudotsuga menziesii | reverse complement strand
TGCAAAAGATTAACTATGTTTTATTTTTCACTTTAAAAAATGCTCAAAAAACTACTGTGCATGAATAAATGCAATGCTTGAGTAAACTTGACACTTATAGACTGTATACAAACACAAACTGAAATTAACAGGCGAACAGAACCTAAAAACCAACAAGAAAAGCAGGCTGGGACCTCTACTTGGGTGCAGACAATGACCAAGAGATCACTGCAGAATTTTAAACAGGCAAGTGCAAACCAATAACTGATAGACAGCAGACTGGATAGACAGAGTCTAAGACCCTGATCACTGATCTAGACTCAGGCACTCAACTTAACAACCCAAACAGGCCAGAAAGTTTCAAGATGCATATAGTAAATAAAACAAGTAAAGAGAACCCAAGGGCTTCGAAAAGCACTAAGATGTGATCACCTGATACACTCAGACAACTCTGCAACACTCTTAAAGAAAGTCTTAACAGAAAACAGGACTTATAACAGGCCAAAGAACAAGCAAACCTTGACACCAAAAATCACAGTTTTCAGGAGTATACGTGACTGTGTAGTAGTGCAGGTTGCGAATGATGCGCGACTGTACAGTGGAACAACCCGCGTATGGGACTCGATATGCGTGACTGTCCAGTGGGACAACCCGCGTATGGGTATAAAAAGAATTCTCAAAAACAGAGAAAGACCCAAGACTTTCAAATGCTACAGTGAGTAAGAAAGCAGGACAAAAATCACAAACAAAACTTCAAGCAATGACTGGTCAGGACAACAGAAAAAGACCTAAAGCAGACTAGGCTTCCCCAGTGGAGTTTCCAGTTCTGTTGTACAGGATAATTCACCTAATAACCTAGGTCTGGGGGGTTACCAACATACTCATAACCTGCAGACAGTTTGACTCTAAAAGCACAGAATAGGAAATAGGAAAGTAGCAGGAACTTACTTGTAAAATACGAAGGTTGATCCAAGCTAGCTTCTCCCTCTCTGATCCACTTCCAGAGTCTCCAGGATAGTTCCTCCTTCACCTGTTAATAAACACTCTTCCAGATACAAAGCAATTCATATATATAGATGCAAGTTAGGCAAATCATATATTATATTGAAATGTAAACATTTACCAATCCACAAGATATGAAACACATATGGAAGAAGTAATATATTTATTAACAATAATAGAAAGAGTTTAGGTTACAACCCAATGTCTGAACAAGGACTCCGCTGTCACCAAAGGACTCTGAGTTTCTCTGCTCAAAAGATTCTGTAGACAATCCACCAGCATAACTTTGCTCTCCAAGTATGTATCTCCAACCCCCTCCCCAAGGCCTCTATTTATATGGATGAAATGAGGCAGTTCTCCAAGGTTAGGGAGGTTGTAGCAGTTAATGGGATTAAGGTAAATGAGTAAACTAATCTCCCATTAACTCGTGTTTTTAAATATTAATTTTGAGGAAACCATGCGCGGGTCTGTAGTAGAGCAACCCGCGTATGATACGTGACTCTATACAAGTGCAACCCGCGCATACACGTATGCGCGACCTGCTGAACATGATACTCGCGCATGATGCGTGAGATGTCAATAGATATAGTCATGTATGCTACTCAAAATCTCAAAATGGAAAAGTAATCAGCTGGGCATATAGGCAATGTATTTCATCATAAACCAAGGTATAGTGAAACTAGGCAAACCTCAATCCATAAGTGTCCTTTTGTGTGCCGACCTGAGGGATGTCAGCACTCGGACAGAGAGGTGCCAATCAGGTGTATAACAGGCGTGCCTCTCTGTTCTGTCTTCACGGGCCCTTTATGTCCTTCAAGATCTTCCTTTTCTTCTATCGCGCACGCAGTGCATTTTCCTTGGTTGCGGACGTAAAATTCCTTATTATGCCCATTCCTTCATATATGTGGGACCCTTTGAAGTATTGGCTAGAGTGGGGCCGATAGCCTATCAACTGGATCTACCTTCACACATAAGAATTCATGATGTTTTTCATGTCTCTTTATTGAAAAAATATATTGCTGATAAAATTCATATCATTCATTGGAATAATCTACAGGTGGAACAAAAGGGCTATTTTCAGCTAGAACCAGTGTGCATTCTCGACATGAGAGAGGTGGTTCTTCGGAAACAAACCATTGTACAAGTTAAAGTCCAATGGGAGCATATGCTCTGGATGAAACTACTTGGGAAAGAGAGGATTTTATGAGACAAGCTTATCCTTTTTTTTATTTCAAGAATTTAATACAACTGAATAGTCATTAGAGGAAATTTGGGGTCTAAAATGGGCCTTGTAAGAAAACGTGCCAAAATAAGTTTTTGTGAGTTGGAATTCAAGAACCAATAGAATTTCAATGAAATAAGTCAACCATAATGGTTGAATTGACATATTTGTCATTAAAAAAAACTACTTTTTTTTGTTCGTATTTTCAACATATCTCATTGTGTTTTTACTCAAATTTCGATCGGGACAGCTCTTTGGATGTGGAATTTGATTCTGCATCCAACGAGTACCCACACTGCATACTTTTGATGGACCCCGCTACCCCAAAAACAAGAAATACCTAAAAAAACGTGATGATGTCATCATCATCACATTTTTTCAGGTATTTCTTGTTTTTGGGGTAGCGGGGTCCATCAAAAGTATGCAGTGTGGGTACTCGTTGGATGCGGAATCAAATTCTGCATCCAATGAGCTCTCCCGATCGAAATTTGAGTAAAAACACAGGGAGATATGTCGAAAATACGAACACAAAACGTAGTTTGTTTCTTTCTTCCTCCAAAATTAATCAATATTATTTTATTATTTTAACTATTATTTTATTATTTTAACTATTATTTTATTATTTTCCTTAGGAGGCCCATTTTAGACCCCAAAATTCCTCTAATGCATCGAGGACGGTGACAAGGTTTTAGGCGGGAAGGATTGTAATACCCCTCGTAACATTTAAAGTAATTATGTTTAACTTCTACTCATACGATAAATACTAATAGATTTTGTAGAAGTTTTATTTTATAATAAAATATGAATATTTGGATACAGAATTTAGGCAGCCATGCAGTGAATTGATAGAAGCTAAGTTTATGGTAGTAATTGAATTCCCAGTTGTCTTTATGAATACAAGTGGCTAGTATTGGAGAAGATTTAGTTACCAGCTATTAAAATCCTAGGAAAAAGAGTTAAGAGAGCATGCTCAAGAAAATTAAAAGGAGGGGAACATAAGAAATAAAAAAAGATATAGGAGGGAGATTCCAGAGAACACTCGGAGGGTGTAGGCTCTAATTAAGTTGTTGGGAAATTGCATAGAGCCGCCATCAAGCTTTTGAAAGGTTACAGGATTTGGAGAAGAGCCGTGACTGAGCACATTGAGGAAGTGATAGGTTCTGTAGTAATTAACTCTGACTAATTGACTGGTGGCGAATTGAAAGCAAAGAAAGTGAAAGATAAACTCTAGTTCTCGGTAAGGGCATGGAATCCTTGTATATTGGAAAATATTTCGAGGTTCCTAAAGCCGGGTGGAGCGTGTATGTATAACTTCGAATTTCCAGAAGACAGTCATATATGTTTTGTGCATTAACTTGACCTCAATATATTAGTAAGAATGAATTGGTTAAATCATTTATTATTATTTGATATTATGTAATTGTGCATACTCAGGAAAATAGTAAAGAATATATATATATATATATATATATATATATATATATATATATGGTTGTTCGAGGAGCTTATATTCTGTTATACAATTGATAAAGATTGAAAGTATTTTCTTGGTATTAATTAGTAATATATAGTGTTGTAATATTTATTTTAGCTATGTTTGATAGTCATATAACTTTCCTATTTTGAGAAAAAACCTGGAAAGGGTCTGTAGTAAAGTAAATTGAACGTAGACTTTTAATTGAAGAAATAAGACATAATTTTTACATAACCCTGATTTCTTAAATACTAACCCTGTTGGTTGATATAAACAAACAGATGGGGAAATATAGTTATAAACTGGGACTGAACGTTTAATATCTTGGTATATCGAAACAAAAAATTAAGGATTTACAACCAAGTAAGTTTATCCTTCTGTCATTACAATAGAGCTAGAAAATATGCGGTAAGATACAATATAGTAATGCAGTAAACACCTGTCAAGGATAGCAGGGGTTGATACTGGTAAAAAAAAAATTACTTATTTAACTTTGTACAGGATCAAAGAAAATACAAAACACTTTATGAACATTTAGAGATATGGTGGATAAAACTCCTCTACATCTTCTTTTTCTTTTCTATTGTCACACTGATACCATAACAAACTGAAACAAGATTATACAAAAGAGTAACATTAACTCAAATGTTCTCTTTATACCAACCTGCGTATGCAAGGAAAGGTATTAAAAAGCCCTAATGAACCAATACGAAGAGGAACCTTCAACCTTCAACCCTTGCTATTAAAAATATGAATGAGAGCCGAGAACAAGGTCTTACCCAAAAAAAGAAGAGAATAGAGATAGGGTATGTGTCCTCCAATTAAGTGGTTGAATCTTTTGGAAACTTGAACCACCTACAATGAAACAATATTTATCTGAATATAAACTACAATAATAAAGTTGGAAAATACATGAGCAGATAAATGTATTAACTATAAAAAAAGAACTAAAGTTAAAAAATACATTATACCTTCCTCTTCTCTGCAAATAGAAAACATATGGTTATTAACCCTCAGTCAACCTTACAACATCCTGTGAAACAGAGACCGACCTTGACCAAAAACTTTAGCATTGTTTACACAGAGAAGAGGGAAAAATAGCTATTTACACATTCATATGAGACGGAAAGACTAAAGGGAGTTGTAACATGGTCTTGGGATGAACGCCCAAGTAGAAGAGGTCCTTCAAAAAATAAAATGAGACTAAAACCTCTACTTGGTAGACAATCACAAAGATTTCCCAATTTTGACATAAATACGAAGGTGGAGAAGTGATCCAGCTGTAAAGGAAGTCACATATGGTTTAGCATTCTCCATGTAGTTGAGTTGATGAGAGAAGTAAATGTCAACCTAGATAATAGTGTAAATATTAAACCATAGGCACGGTGTTAGAATAGTAGAGTCAATCTAAACTAGTTAACCTATCTAAGCAACCAACAACATATCATAAAAGATAAGAACATGAAAAGAAAAGGACAAGAGAACACCGATATACGTGGTTCACCCTAATGGGTTTTATCCATGGGAAGGTAGTATTCTATTATCTCCGGAATGTATTCTCCAATCTTACAAGAGAGCAAAGCACACATACCCCAAAGAATATAGATGATGTACAACAGTGTCACAATAGTAGCACTACTACATCAAGAATACATGATTATGTAGAGACTAATTTGACCCTATTATATACTAAGAGATGAGGAGGAATTACTCTCACATATTGCATGTGGGATAACATAATTGTCCAAAATAACATCTCTTAATACAATACCATGGAAAAATACTCTACACAAGTAAATACACCACCATATAACTATGGGTTAAATGTATTACTCTTTTACATAAGATTGTAGACAACTTTCGACATAATACAAAGACATTATTACATTCTAAGGAATATAATATATTCCAATACTCCCCCTTAATAATGGATGGGAGAAGGGACCACACTAACATTAAGGAAGGAAGGAGTCATTACTGCTCCCCCTTGACGACAACTTCCAGAAGAACCAAAGCTGCAAATAAGAAGAACACTTCGGCTGATGGAATTTAATGATGAACAACCACTTCTCATTGAATCATGAAAGTGCACATGAACCAGGTTGTACGATGAAAGACCCAACAATAAAATGTCAAGAACATGTGACAGAATCCAATCGCAAGATGCCCCGACCACCACAAGAATCATCACAGCCATACATGATAGCTGAAGAACTCTGATATAACATACACACCAATGTACAGATACCTTCTAATGGCTGATACAACAGAACGTGTGGCTAAGAACACCACAACAGTGTACGAAAAAAACCCCAGATGGCCAATACACATGTGGATAGCAGACATTCTTCCAATCAAGGTGCATTATAAATATCTGTAGAACACCTCAAACATAAAAAAAAATACCCCAATGGTCTATACATCGAAAAAATGATATCATATAGATGAACATCCTGACTTTAACTGTAGAAGATGATGCTTCATTATTCCTGGAATAAGGTGAAATCCTAAACAGAGAACTTATCTGCTTAAGAGCTTTCAAGATTAAAGCATATAAAGATCATAAAACAAAATTATTCACACAGAAATGAAAATGTTTATATATAGAAGGTTAGCAAACATCATATAAAGGAATGACAACATAATATGATCAAATAAAAGATTAACATGCTCATTAAGGAAAATGAAGTTACTTTTATACATTAAGTTTCAAACACAACATATAAATAGTGAGCCAAAGATTTCACTTAAATATATGAAAATTTAGTCATCAAGCAACTAATTTGAAGCATAGGTTCATTTCTTATTAGTATGATATTAATATGCAAGAGATGAATGCCCTGAAAATGTCAACGCTTCCATACAAAAATGTTAGAGACAAGTAGGAACAAGATAACCTTTGCAATCATAAGAAGTAAATAAAGAAGCATCACCAATCATATGTTTAGATGCGTCAGAATCCATTATCCATTTAGAAGAAGAATTATTAGGCAAAACAACAGATGCACATCAAGCTACTTGAGAGTCATTAGATGTTTTGTTTTTAGCTTTAGCCATTAAACGTTTTGCTTCAAAACAATTCTTTGCAGGATGGTTAGTTTTACCACAATGTTTAAAAGGATCATACACTTTCGTATGTTTAGTATTTTCATTAGAAGCATGAGAAGCATGTCCAGAATTAGTATTAGAAGGATTAGAACCTTTAGCACTATTAAAAATTTTCTTATGATTCTTATTAAGTGCAGTTAGAGCTTTACTAGGTGTGAGTTGTCCTGAAACAATTAACCTTTCTTGATCATTGATCAATCCTTTACAAAAATCATCGAAAGTTTGCTTTGTAGTACTTTGAGACAATTCTAGAGATCTATTCCTAGTTTGGATGAACATATCAAAACAAGATGACATGTTACGTTCTACAAGAATAATAAGAGTAGTGTCAGTTTTTTGGTAATCTTTACAACAACTATTTAATTTCTCATTTAAGGTTTTCTATTCAGCAAGATGTAACTCAACTCTTTCAAAGTCAGCAGGTTTGAGGTCAAAGATCTTCTTTTCAAGATAAGATGCAGAAACATCATCAAATTTATCAAATAAAGAAGAAAGAATTTGCCATACCTGAACCAAGCTATCTTCTGCCTCAATACTTACCTGAAGACTATCTGCAATAGTTTGACCAATGAGCCCCCTTGCTTGATCATTTTTAGATTCCCGTATAGCCATATCATCAGCAGCAGTAGGTGTCTTGTGTTCACCATTAACTACCCTCCAAAGATTCTTACTCCTGAGAACATCGGTCATCTTTCTCTTCTAGGCAAGATAGTTAGAAGCAACTAATTTAGGAACAGAAGCTACTTTGGAAGTCATAATGAGTGAAATTTTGTCAAGAAATAAGAAACCTTAATACTGCAAAATGACAAAAAAAAAGTGAAGAACTTGAAAATAGTTACCCTTTGCTGATATGAATCTACAAAAACACAGTAAAGAAAAGAGGAGAAACTTTCACTTACAACATTGTGAAAAAACAAAATTTGCCCAAAAAAGCCCAGTATTCTATTCTGGTAATGTAGGTGGATCCATAATGGTTGTTCCAATTCCAAAACCAGGTTATAATAAAAAATCCAGTATGAAATGACCAAGTTATGACCCTTTTTTACAACTACCAGTTTTATTACCGAAAAGAAGCCCAAAAATGCCCAGTTTTCTGTTCTGGTTACTATGGTGGATCTAGAATGATGTTTTGAATTCCAAGAATAGGTGATAATAAAAATTCCAGAAAAATTGACCAAGTTACAACCTTTTTTTTATAACTACTGTTTTAATTACCGAAAGGAAGGCCATAAATGCTCACTTTTCTATTCTTGTCATTTAGATGGATCTAGAATGGTTGTTACAACTCCAAAAACAGGTTATAATAAAAAAATTGGTAAAAAATGACCAAGTTATGACCCTTTTGTATAACTGTCGTTTTTATTACCAAAAGGAAGCCTAGAAATACCCAGTTTTATGTTCTGTTCGCGTGGGTAGATCCAGAATGGTGTTTCCAATTCCAAAAATAGGTTATAATAATAATTCTGGTACAAAATGACCAAGTTACGACCTTTTTTTATAACTGTCATTTTTATAATCGGAAGAAAGATATCCTTAAGAAGAGCCCTGAAATCATGTAGATCTACAGAAAAAACATCAAGAAACCCTTGAAAAAATTCTGCATAAATCTTACACAACAAGTTAGGGTTAGGGTAAAAAAAATTGCAGAAATATGCCCAAATCTGAAGAGAAGCCTAATGGCTACCAGATAGAAAGCAAATCTACAACAAAATAACAATACCCAAATGATAATCGTTATTGATTGAAAGCTATAGAAGGTAGTAGATCATATCAACTTGCTCTGACACCATGTTAGAATAGTAGAGTCAAGCTAAACTAGTTAACCTATCTAAGCAACAAATAACATATCATAAAAGATAAGAATAGGAAAATAAAAGGACAAGAGAACACCAATATATGTGGTTCACCCTAATGGATTACATCCACAGGAAGGTATTCTTCTATTATCTCCAGAATGTCTTTTCCAATCTTACAAGAGAGCAAAAGCACAAATACCCCAAAGAATATAGATGATGTACAACAATGTCACAATAATACCACTACTACATCAAGAATACATGATTATGTAGAGACTCACTTGACCCTAATATATACTAAGAGATGATGAGGAATTACTCTCACATATTGCATGTGAGATAATATAATTCTCCAAAATAACATCTCTTAATACAATACCATGGACAAATACTCTACACAAGTAAATACATCACCATATAACTATGGGTTAAATGTATTACTCTTTTACATAAGATTGTAGACAACTTTCGACATAATACAAAGACATTATTACCTTCCAAGGAATATAATATATATTCAAACATATGGTAACCATGTTGACCTTTTTTGTTGAGTATGGTTTAGTTTAGTCACCTATGGTCATATGGGTGATTCATTAGCACAAGAGAAAAGTAAGCCATCCAGTCTCATTTATCTATCACAGTTATAAGAGCTTAGGAAATTTTGGTAAGTTACCCCAATATAAATACTTTAATCTTTTAGGAAAGCCTTAGGTGTAGTTTGTTACCCTTAGATAATTTTTTTAAGTGAATAAACCTATATATATGGGTTGACATTTATTTTAATTTTGGTACGTTACCAGAATATTATTGCAGCTATAGGGAGAGAAAGATTAATCTCTGGTGCATCACAAATGCGATTGTTAGGTAACTTAATAGATAATAATGTTTTTTTCCAGGTCAATTTGACAAATCTTGATTTGTTAACGCAAGAATCCCATGTCTACTTCCCATAGCTCCCATGGAGAAAAAGTATTGGATATTTTGGGAACTGTCTTAGCTCTTTTTGAAATTATTCAAATAATAGAAAGGAGTGTGATAGATGACAACAATCTTGGATGGGACAAGAATATATTGCAGCCATGACAACTTTTGAGGAGGTCCTAAGAAATCCCTTGTCCCTATTAATGAGAAATGGTAGTGTGGCAGGTAAGATTGTTACTAGATTAATTTCAATGGATTGTATTATTTACAAGTCATATATCCAAAATAAATTTTAGACGTGAGGAAATCCCTTAGGTCGAACGAAGACATGCTAAATAAAAAAAATTCTACTATTCTCCTGACCAGCTCTAGAATACAAAATATGGAGAATTAACTGCAAGGACTAGAAGAGGAGAATGGGTAGATTTGGAGCCTTCTTAGCAATTGTAGCAAACACTGTTCTTCTCATACTTTAATGATTTGGAAAACAACCAAGTTCTTTAGTATCAGGAAGCTTCAATGCAACAAACTAAGGAGAAAGTCACAATGTAGCAAGATCAAGACAATATGGAAATTGACATTCCAATCATCCAGGTGAAACCCAATAGGTAATAGGCTCTATGTAGAAATTTTTCATGTTTTCTACAACAAATTTTCTTTTAGGATACTTCTATTAGATATATACTAGACATAGTAGAACTATAGGTTTATTTGTATTGAAGTCTGACTCTAATAGTCACATTAAAACTGATGAATTCCAGGAAACAAGATTATGTATTTACTCGTTGAACAGTTCGGCAACAACTTTTTGATAATACAAAAAATAACCATTGTTATTAAAAACATATTAATATTAGTAAAATACAAATTATAAAAAACCCTCTAATTATAATACCATTATTATTAGCCCCTTTTTTTATCTAAGTTATATGGAATTATTATAGGAATGGTGATAACCATATGTCTAAATAACCATGGAAAAAATGATAAATGCTAGGGTATATTTAGTATCTATGATTCAATTGTAAACAACCTTATTATACTGAAGATATCATAATAGTAAAACCAATCTCCTATCTTACTTCGTCTCCTTTAGAAAATCATTTGGCACCATTCCTAGAACTAACCTTGGAAGATATTAGAAGAGTTAAAAATTCTTTCAAGTTGAGAGTTGTTGCAATAAGCTTATATGATAATATTATTACTAAGGTTAGGAGCATATAGATTTGGTTTAAATAAGTTAATTGTAATATAGGAGTTAAGAAATGTTGTCCCTTGTCCCCAACCATTTTTTGCATATAAATACCAAGTTAAATGGTTGTTTGGAAGAATAAGGAGTTATCGGCATGCCTTTAGCTAGGATAATCTTCATCCTTTTTCTCTATGCTAATGATATGCTTCTTATGGTGAGGTGTCTTTATGATCTTAACAAACAAATAATAATTATCAATAATTTATTTTCTAGTATGGGTATGATTGTTAACATTGACAATGTGAAGGCTATGATAATCAAATCCAAGAAGATAACTTATGATAATTTGTGCATGACAATAATATCTTGGAGTAAGTGACTTCATACAGATATCTTGGAATCAATATTCATCACAAGATTAACAGGAACTATAGCAATGATAGAAGGATAATGGAGGGTGGAAATTTTATTTCATCCTTGAATATAATTTTAAATCAGTGGGAACTTAGCTATGGGATAAAAAAAAACACTTCTCTTTGCCAATCTTGTTACTTTTTTATTATTATCTTATATGGTTGTGAAGTTTGGGGTTGAAACATTTCTTGATAATCATGGATAAATTTGGACTAAATCCAAAAGTGTTTTATAACATCTAATATTAAAATTAAATGTAATAAACCCTACCCTACTCACATAGAAGTGAAAACATTAATCTTTGGGGAAACAAGGAAGAGTTCACTTTACAAAATATTTGCAATATTAAAAAAAATATTACATTTAAATTTTAGAAGAAATTGCGTTGTGATACCTAATTAGAAGATAAGATAAAATTAATATACTATAAGGAGGTGATTAACCCTAACATATAAATTCAAGTTATCTCTCTATTTTATTTATTGTAAAGAAGAAAATCAACATTGCTAAAATAAAAATGAACTCTCATGAGCTCCATAATGAAATAGGGCATTGCACAGTTCCTAAAAGATCACGGGTTGAAAGAATTTGTTAACTTTGTGACACTAGGAGAGTTGAAGATGAAAAAAACTTTCTCTCATATTTTCCTACATACACTCACGTTAGATCTCAATTTGATAATATTTAAGAATGGTTCTCTTAAATATTTTCAATCACATAACTAAAATTATAAAACAAACCAAGTAGGGATAAGGGATAATTATGCATATCTCAACAAAAATAGGAAGGAGGTTACATACTTCCATAAAATAGGGAATTGGGCACATTTTTCCACAAAGGGATGAGTGTACACACTTCCAAAAAATAGGAATGAGGGTGCCTTACTTCCACAAAAGAAGGAAATTAGGTGAATACTTCCACAAAGGAAGGAAACTAGGCACCTAAAAACAAGAATATAAGTGCTCCATAGAATACTTTGAGTTAAAGGTGAATCTAAGTAAGTTTTATTATGGAAGTCACTCATATAGGTTTTTTTGCATGAGAGACATTGGTAAGGAATGCTTGGCATGCACCTCGATATCATCACCATATCTACCGTATATGTAATATGAATTGGAAGCTTTCCAAGAGGTTAGAGAGATATAATTAGAAGAGATTTGAGAGAGCTTGATGGGACATCCAGATAAAATACCTTCTTATGCTAGAGATATTTTTTTAGGGTAGAAACCGAACCTGGTTTGTAGCTTTGAATCATTGATAGATAAGACTTGGGTGAATCCAACTAGCCTCCAATAGTATACATTGAGAAAGGTTATTGTTACGGAGAAAACTTCCTATGGCTTGGGGTACCACAACAGACAAAGTGACCACAAAAATCAATCCTTTCCAATATGAAAGAGAAACCAAACATCTAACACTAAAGGATCTCGATACATACCTTATTCCGAATGGTTGATGTAGATCCCCGTTGAGCTTTTCCACTTTCGCTTGCATAAGTAATTTTCTCTCTCAACATTCAGCAAACAAGACAAGCATGCTATATATAATTGTTTTAGACCTACTCTAGCATATATAATCAATAACATATAAGCATTTAAAACCATCCATGGATTCAATACTCATTTAAATACACATTATTGGACATGAAAAGATATTTCTATTAATATAAAACATAGATTACAATAGTGACAACCTCTATTGGCATGTCTGCGAATTGGAGAAACTGAGTCCTCCACTTGAGCCTCCACCACTTCAATCCTCCATCTCTTGATAGCAAGCTCACAAGCAAAGGCAAGCTTGGGAATAACAAAAAGTGATCCAAGGGACAAAGGGATGCAGGCTCAAGTATAAGCTCTAGAAACAATGGACTATAGTTTTCTTGCTCTTCAATACCTCTCCTTTCAATGTATCCAAAGGGTTCCTTATATAGTGCTTCAATGGGGTAATGGAAGATCAAATACGAGCGATCTCAAGGCATATGGAAGGCCAAGAGACAAGTGACTTGGATCCACACCAAGGAAAACTCCAAAAATATTTGTCCTTTTGCACACGTCCCGATGTATGCGGGTTTCAGGGTCAAATCCGCGTATATATGCGAGAATAGGTTTAAAAGTCGTGCATAGAAAATAATGCATGTTTTTAGGGATGATCTTGGAAACATCAAAGGTACAAAAATGGTCCATGGGGTCTAAATAGTCTACAGAGGGACAGGGAACACCATAAAGGTGTGATCCACCATGTGTGGTAAAATCAGCTATAACAGATGCCCCCTAATGTGTGAGGTCAGAGGGGTGATACGATGGTTGAAATACATTATAAGTCCATCCCAGAAGTGGAGTGATGAAGAACCAAGTGGAATAACTAGCCATCCAATAGTACAATAC
Organism: Pseudotsuga menziesii; assembly: GCA_001517045.1. Lineage (NCBI taxonomy): Eukaryota > Viridiplantae > Streptophyta > Pinopsida > Pinales > Pinaceae > Pseudotsuga > Pseudotsuga menziesii. The sequence goes on along the minus strand of LPNX010063157.1, from coordinate 117,707 downwards.
AATAATCAAACTCTGCACATAACTACAAGTAGATACAGTAGTCCCGGATACATAAGAGTACAATGGCTATGAATAGGCATGATACAAAATATGACATGTGTGGTCATCGCCACGTAAAATATATATAGATCAGAATCTCCATGATGAAGATATACAAAGTATCATGATCTCCATGAAGGCTAAAGATATATAATGGATCAATATCTCCATAATGGCTGAAAACATCTGACATATACTGGAATCAAGTCGCGAGAGCTGAAATATCATGAACACTAGCATGATCAAGGAGGTAGCATATATGAAATGCCACCAATTTGGAAGGTCTTCTACACAATCTGATACGACTACATGTCCTACTATTTGAATAGAGGTGTCGAGGTCAAACATAGTAGTCCATGGTCTGATTACCGGTCATTGATGTATACCATTAACAAACGCGAGATCACCCACCAATAATGAAAATGGGAATCAAGGTACTAGAGTGGAAACTAACAAGTGTGAATAAATGTGTTGGGGTTGAACACTTGAAAGGATCCATCGATCCGGGGACATTGATGTATTTCCAAAAACTACNACTGCAAGTCTCAAGGCACTCAAAAATGACTCTAGATTCCTATCCCAGAATAAATGATCTGAAGTCGATGGGATGAAATCTGCTGGAAGGAGGGCATTAATACATTGCCTATCATCCAACATGAGGTACTCAACAAAGCTGTATAATGTGGAAGGACTCGATCATAATGTGCACCAACCAATATCGGTACCGGGAATGGCTGACATGCAAAGTCAAGAGAACTAAGGAATGGATGACTCATGTTTCAACTTCCTTTGAACAAGAGCATAAAGGTGAATGGTGATTAAATGTAGGTAGCATTGACTCGATATACAAAACTGGGACATCTCTGCGACATAGGAGGCATCGACAGAGGCTCCATAGAGACTGGAAGCTTAACTAGTCGGTGGAGGTAAACTTAGAGAAATGAGTACAACTCCTCAAGTCAAACTATTAACCCAACCAATGGATATGATATATAGTGCTCTGTTCGAAGGAAACATGACTCGACTGCTGCCAAAGATAACATCTTTTCTTGTCCAGCTTTTTGGTTTTTTCTTTTTTTTTTTCTTTTTGGACTTTTTCAAATATTTTGAAAAGCTTGAAAAAGAATAAAAGTGCCTTATAGTTATAGACTAGGAGGAGACAATTGTCAATGGGAAAACAAACTAGTTCCAAGCAGTGGAACATACCTATGCTCAATGCAAGGACACGTGTGTAGGATAACGACACTCGGGGGAAAGTCCCCTCCTGGTAAAACAAGGGAATCAAGCTGCAAAGGATATATAAAATGGCTCTGCATGGCTAGACATTGAGACAAGCTCGAGCTATATGGCTGATAATCAAAGTCAGGGAAGTCGACATAAGGCTCAATGAGGCATGAAAAACTCATGATAATGCAATTACAACTTGACATAAGGGAGTCCTGGGGACAACGGCCAGCAAAAAGATCAAGAGGAGTATGAGGCTCTTGCACAAAGTCATGGTGATACTATACAAAGGACTCCCACACCCTAAAGGGAAAAAATGTCAGCATGGGCACCAAATGCAACAAAGGAGCTAACTAGGGCACCCATGTATGGTCAAGCTCTACTATTCACATCATGTCACTTCTGAAATAACAAGATAGAATGGGTTCGTACCTAAGGTTATAATGAAATGGTCATAAGGTCATGAAAAATGCACACAGATGTGAAATCTAACCTATACTCCAGTTTAGACATAATACCTAAAAGAGGCATGAACAGGTCAAAACAATGGTCGAAACGACGCTCAAAATGAACTCTTACATCATCAGATTAGTCCAAAATGGTCCAAAATGGTCAGAAACGGTTCAAAACTATAGAAAGGGGGTAAAAAATTTCAAAATTTTCAAAAAATTTCTATAAATACTAAAAAATTTAAAAATTTCATATCATTTGAAATTTTTACCCATTTGAGATTAGAACTTCAATTGTGAATTCCGGGAGCTTCGTCCAGTGAAATTCGACACCGTTTGTTCCAGGTAACTCCTCATGTCCTACTATTCCATTTTTGTGTAAATTTTTTCAATTTCCATGGTCAATTTTTTACTTTCAGGCCAGTATAGATTAGTCTTTTCAGCCCATGCAGAAATCGGGGCTTTTACCATGTATAGGGCTGGCTATACGTGGAAAAAAATCCCAAACCCACGTATGTATGCAGCTGCGCACATGGTTTTTTAAGGTATCTAATGACCAAAAATTATTTTTAATGTGCAGGATGGTCCTAGAATGGAGAGAGAGGGAACATGGAGATGTAGAAGAGGTTCTTCGAGGTGATTTGATGGCTCAACAAGCTTTGCGTGCATGTGGGATATACAATTTTTGGTGTCTTGGTAGCCTGAGGGACAAACCAAGACTCCTACAGATGCTAGTAGACTACTGGGATCCAGACTCAGAGTCTTTCCATATCGATGGGATGTCCCTCACTAGAGAGGTGGAGGACATATATTTCATTACAGGATTGTCTCGATGGGGAGATATAGTGAACCTACATTCTCATGGGCCTGGAGGTGTCCTAAAAATTGATGAGTACATTGCATTATACTATTTTCCAGACACGAAAAAGGTTGGGAGTTAGATCCCGACAAACTCCATTCAGGTACTAGGCCTGAAGGCCATACTATTGGCACTCGGTAGGATAACTGGGCTAGAATCGCTCCAAAAAACCTCACGGCCATTGATGTTCTATGCAGTGGAGTGCATGAGACCCATAGTCTATGATTGGAGTACTGCACTGTTGAGTAACATGAAGCAGTAGCTCAGTGACTGCAAGATGGGAAGGGTACAAAACTTCGGTTTCGACAGTATACAGAGCACATTCTTCTTTGAGCATGTTCTAGGGCTAATCCCTAGAGCTAACGTTCCTCCTCATGGGGTTCGAGATCCATCCCAATAACGTTGGGCATATGCTATGCACATACTGGGCAGAGGTAGGGTATCCAACCCCTACCTAGCTGTTTCTTTCCATGGTGGCAGCAGCAGATTATTGCCATCGATGATTACCCTTATGCAGGGATAGATTTTCAGGGAGATCCCGAAATGCCCCTACCACCCGGAGTAGCATACAGTGATATTGGTAACGAATCCCAAACCCTCTTTTAAAGCTTTTTGAATTATTGAATTTTTATTTTTGTATTTTTTGATATATAGACTCAAAAGACATGCTTTGGTGTGATGACACATAGTAACAACCTATCATATGTATGCAGATGTTGGACCATGGTGGCCTGACGGATTCCCTCATCGTAGACGGAAGGGAAGAGGAGATGATATCATGGGTGTGGATGCAGAGCGGCCACTCCAAAGAATCCACACAAACTTTGTATGATTGACACACCGGGTACCCATGGCGCAAGTCGAGGAATTTTCTGAGGCCATCCAACATCAGGTGGTTGGGGTACCACGAGCATGGGTTCGGTTATTCCAATGACTAGCTAGAGCCGTGGTGTGCTACCACGATCAGAACCCCCCTCCTCCTCCACCACAGGCTTAGAGGCCTGAGAGTGATTCATTTTTGTACTACTATATTTTGGTGGCTCGGAAGCCCCATTTTTGTATTATGACACTTATGTATTATGATGCCACATTTTGGATGTTTAATGAAATTTTTTTTATGATGATTTTATTTATTTATTTACATGTGTGTAAAAATATATGTTTGTGATGTGCTTATGGTCTATGAAACATGCCAATATAACACATAGTTATCATATTAGTTAGCAACTTGATTATAAATTCTTGAAACATGTATGTATGTTATGTTGTCAAATTTCCGTTCTAACAATCTCACACGTAAGAATCTTCGTAATAATGTCGGATCCCTAACCCGATACAAGCCATTAAGCTGTGACACTACTAATTGCGAATCAAGATGTACCTCAAGAAAGAGAACACCATGTGAAATGGCATCCCATAATAGCTCGATAACGGCACTATACTCAGCGACATTGTTCGAAGAAGGCCATAAACATATGCCTCCTGAAGACAATACCTAACCCATAGGAGTATAAATCACCCAAGTAGCAGAGGCTGAGCATTGAGTGTGGCAACTAGCACCATCAGTGAATCCTATGAAAGCGGAAGACTCCATTGGCATCTTCCATAAGAAGAAAAAGCTAATCAACAAAACCAATCACCATAAAAAAAACCTAACTATGCAAAAAAAAATTGTACAATAATATACAATAATCAGCCCTAGCTGAAGATCATGTATAGTATTTTTTAAGATAGAGCCCATTTCTAGGCTCTGCCAAGGTTGTCCCTTCATAATCTACCAGCTCATAGTTACCCTTCTCTAACACATGTTTGACCACGTAAGGACCATGCCACATGGGATTAAACTTCCCTGCCCCCAAGGGTTCTTTAGCTTGATCCCATAAAAGGACCAAATCTCCTTCACTAAACCTCCTTGGATGGACAAAATTATCATACTGGACTTTAACGCGACGCTTATTCACCTCTAGAGCCATTAAAGCATCTCGGCGCTACTCATCAAGCTTCTCTAAGTGGACCAAAAATTCTTCCAATGCGGAAGTGTATGGTAAAATCTATATAGCTAGTTTCAATGAAGGGATTTCGCATTCAACCGGCAAGACAGAATTCACTCCATGTATGAGCTGATATGGAGAAAAATCAATGGCAGTCTTAACTGCAGTCCTATATGCCCACAAAGTAGGATATAACATGATATGCCAATTCATTTTGCTTTGTGCAATGGTTCATTGGAGAATGGACTTAAGTGATTTGTTCACTGCTTCAACCTGTCCATTTTCCTGAGGGTAATAGGAAGAGGAGTGTTTCTGCTTATACCCTATCTTTGAGGCCAACTCTTCTATCATTCGATTCTAAAAGTGCCTACCATGGTTAGTGACAAGCTCTTTCAGAATACCGAATCAAGTAATAATTTGGTTGAATATGAAATGTGGGGTCGTCTCACCGTTGGATTTAATCATGGACATAGCCTCAGCCCATTTCGTGAAATAATCAACGGCCACTATAATATGATGATTCCCCCCAGCTGAAGCTAGGTTGCAATCCATGAAGTCAAGCCCCCACTTAGTGAAGGGATCGATGGTGATAATCGGATGTAACAAGGCAGGATGTGAGCGCATATTGGATGCAAACACCTGGCAAGGGTGACACTTCTTGACCCCATTAACACAATATTTAAAGATCGACGGCCAAAAATATCCCGCTCTCAATATTTTTTGTGCTGTAGAAAGCCCAGATAAATGACAACCACATGCCCCTCCGTGGAAATCATTCAGCACAACCTCAACCTCCTCATGGGTTAAACAACGACGTAAAATGGAATCTATCCCACGGTGGTACAAAGTGTTATCCATTATAAGGTAGTTCTTAGATACGTGAAGTAATCGTCGTCGCTCATCCTGTGAAAGGTGAGTAGGGACCTTCAATGTTTGTAAATATATGATAATATCCCCATACCATGGATCCAAAGTTGAGATAAGGAAGACATGCTCATGGAAAAACATATCCTCATAAACTTCCCCCTCCTCCTCACTTAGGAAATTAGAAATGAGCTCCACAAAAATTAATGATTTCTTCGATTTCGCCGAAATAAATTAGAGATCGAATTCTTGTAAAATAACAATCCATTTATTATACTTTCCCCTGATCATCCTTCTAGTGAGGATGAACTAAAATGGATTGACATGAGCTACCACCAAGGTCTGGCAAAGGATAATGTAGTGTCTCAATCTTTGAACCGCATGAATGGTAGCTAAGGCAAGTTTCTCCACATGGGAATAATGGATTTCCATATCAATAAGGTTCTGTCTCAAATAATATATGACATGCTCATGGAGCTCCTCATCCTCCTAAACCAAAACCATACCAATCGTCTCTATGGAAGCGGCCACATAAATTAAAATGTCATGGCTATAGTCACGTGGAATAAGCATGGGGGCCAATGCTAAGGCTTGCTTAAGAGCATCAAAGGACTCCTGGGTTTGGTCATCCCAGCAAAAGGTAGTGTCCTTCTTCAAAAGATGCATAAAGCCCTTAGTCAAATTGGTAAAGTTAACCATGAATCTCCTCAAGAAGTTTGCCATGCCTTGAAAACATTGAATATATCTAATATTTCTCAGTGGAGACAATTGAAGTATTGCCTCAACCTTTAAGGGATTGACTCTTATACCCTTCTTAGAAACAATGAATCCTAGAAAGTGACCTAACTTCACGCAAAAGATGCACTTATGAGGATTTAACCTAACCTGGTAGTGGAGGCACCTTTCGAACACTAATCTCAAATGGTAGGAATGATGCACTCTCAGCCAAGAATGAGCAGCAAGGTCATCCAAAAATACTTCAATAATCGATTTGAGATCGTGAAAAATCAAGGTCATAGCCCGCTGAAATGTGGATTCGGCATTTTTAAGAACAAAAGGCATCTTCCTATATGCAAATGTACCCCAAGGACAAACAAATGCAGTTTTGTGTTGATCCTTGGGTTTAATTTGAATCTGATTATATCCGAAAAAGTCATTCATGAAAGAAAATACCTCGCTTCCTACACACTCATCCAAAATCTGATCAATAAATGGTGTGGGAAAATTATCCTTAGGACATGCACGATTTAAATCACAGAAATCAATACATATATGGATCGTTCCCTATTTCTTATCAACCGGAATGGGGTTTGAAATGCACTCTGTCAAGGGAATGGGATATATAAAGCTGGCTTTCAACAACTTTTCTATCTCAGCCTTAATTGCAGGTGCTTTTCTAGGATTCACAACACGCAAATGTTGTTGAACAGGCTTCGCATTTGGATAGGTCTTAATTTCATGTTCGACAATACGAGGGTCTATACCTGGAATTTCCTTGTATGACCAAGCAAAGATATCATGAAACTCTTTGAATAGCTCGATATACTCCAGAATATCAGCATGGGAACATTCTTCCCCAATATAGACATTCTCAATCTTGCGAGGATTGTGAGAGATATTGATAGGAATCGTAGGTGATATATTCACCATGTTCCCATCATCCATATGACCAGGAGAGCTTAATGGAACCACGGGACTACCAATCTTCTCGCTAAGAATCTCCCTAAAGTCCTCATGGTCCAAACAGTCAAGCTCGGTAAGAAAATAAGATCTATGATGTAACTCTTCCCAAGGTGGCTCAACTCCAGACATGGCCTCAATAATAGCTTCATTTGACGGAAAAAAACTATCAAGGCAGTCATGTGCATGAGAGGACTCAACTGCCCATGCAGGCAGCACATACGAGTCCTCCTCTTCCATCCATGAAGAGGAAGGACTAGGATCTGCAACACAATTAAGATTTTCTTGATATGCAATCATTGCTGCAGGCAACAGCACGTCCATTTTGATAGGTCCGTTTGAAAGACTCAGTGTAGGAAGAATCCAAGGATCTTCCATATGGGAAGTGAGAAAAGACATTGAATTCAATGAAGATGAAGCCCCATTGAAACTAGATCGAATCATAAGGATGGGTGCAGAACAACTAAATGTCCCCATAAGGGATGGATACATACCTACACCCACACTCCCAGTTGTTGGCTGAGAGTGGTCGATAGTTGGGATTGAAGCTCCCAACGATGCAATAACACTCAGATTTTTTAATGATGTTTGATCAGTCGTAACAATATTCCCATTAAAAAGAAAGCATACAACTTGAAATAGAGAAGATGCTACTGCTTGCATACTATACATCCAATTCCGACCCAGTAAAAGATTATAATCAAGGGGCGCATCAACCACCTCGACCTCGATCACGATGGTCTTCCCTCCCAAATGGAACTTAAGAGAAGGAAGAAATCCATGTAGCTGAAACGATCTACCATCAAAGGCAGTCAACATGGTAGCAGATTTAGACAACTTGGGAGAACCCAAACCCTTCCAACATGACAAAGACATCACGAAAGCAGCAGCACCTTCGTCAATCACAATGTGTTTGATGGCCATGTTAAGACATTCCACATGAATCAAGAGAGACACATAGTAAGAAAAGCGAGGTTGTAGTCCCATGGTTTCAAATTTAATGACGGAAGAAGAGTTATCATCATTCACTACGAGGGAAAAAAAGAAAATATTTCCTTTGCGATGGACAACTCTGAATAATTTCAAGCGCAGACATCGCACAAGGAGTTTGGCCCAAATCCTCAACAACAAAATAGTTCTGGGTAGCTGGGGCAATAGGATTGTGCCCCGAACGCTTTAAGACTCCGTTAGGAATGTGAGGTACACTCTTAGGTTTATCTATAGGATTTTCAATACGCAAAGGACTCTCGATAGGAGGAGATTCTTTCCCAAGGTCTGGTTGTGACGAACCATAGTCTTTCACACGAGTCACAACCTTAATAGAATACACCATGTTGATGCACCCATGACTAGTACTGGTTTCCAGTGGATTTTGATCTCCGCTCGATGTAGAATGAGGATCATGGGTCCTTGAGTTCATATTTTGATTATGGGGTAAAGGATTGGTCAGCACAGCTGGGCCTTGTGCTATGAACCTCGAGGCATCTTCCATATGAGGGCATAAGTGAGTGAGGTGGTCATCCTTACATAATTTGCAAGAAAACTTAACCTTATGTTTATATTGCTTGTCCCTCCCAACATTACGGTCGTTCTTGTCATTAAAATTGTTATTTTCGTTCTTGTTCCCACCCTTACGATTGTTTTTACCCTTTTTCTTATTTCTTCTGGGATGCTGGATTCCCTTCTAGTCCGACGATTGCACAAAAAGTACACTCGCCATTTGGGTGGGTGGAGACGAAGCCATAGCTTGTCTCGATGCAGATTGGTTAATAGACAATTGGCTCACTTGTTTTGTAACTGAGTCAGCAGGTTTAGCACTTGTACATCCCATAATGCCATCAGCATGTGGTCCAGGTTTGATCTTGGGATCAAAACTAGAACGTGGAGCGTTAGGTATGATCTCATATAATAGCCCAGATTGAGCATAAATCAAATCCATTTCCTATGCCCTAAAAATTGCTTGTTCCTCGTTTTGGACTCTGGATGTAGAAACATCCTTCTCGATATAAGGTAGCAACTATTTAAGGAACCACTCAAGGAGAAACTTCGGTGGTATGAAAGCTTTAATCAACCTCTTCCATCTACGCCACTCTTGGATATGGTCCGAGATATGTGTGGCTTTGTCCTGTTAAAATGTCGACAAGAGTTCTGTACCAATGTCATAATGCATTGGTACCTAGAAGTGGTTGAGGAAAGTCATAGATAGGTCATCGAACAAAACGAATGCCCCCTTTGGTAACTCTATGTACCATTTCACTGCAGGCCCTATGAGGGTGCGTTGAAATAGCCTCAAACAAATCGAGTCATCATGTAAAGAGTTTGAAGAGAACCAAAGGTGAAAGGTAGTGACATAATCACTAGGATATTCTCCTGCTTTGCCCTTGAATTTGGGAATATCCGAGGGAAGCTTGGTAGGGACAGCCGGCCAAGCCGGGTCATAAGATACCGGATCGTTCATTAGTCTTGATAAGTCAGGAAAATTTAATGTTGCAAGGAAAGGGAGCCTAGGTTGAGCCAGTTTATGCCATGCTCCCTGATAGTTTTGGTTCATATAAGGCTAACTACTGTAAATACCATGGCCTTGGCCATAATATCGTCCTCCCGTTTAACCCGTGTAGGGCTGCATGGAAGCATTATGATGTGGTGAATGTTGGGATATAAGGTATACTCAGGGTTTATACTTTAACTTCACACCAACAAAAAGACCCACAGTGTTGGCCCTTTCGGCAACAACCTGCGAACAGGTTGCAGTCTCACCCGAAACAGCTATGGGGTGCCGCAGAATCAGGTTTCTGCAAGCAGAAGAGGGTGTTAACACCCAAAAAGGGTTCACTACCTCATCTACCCCACTACATGGCTCATTTGTCCATTTTCCTACCATATTTCCATCAAAAACCCATAAAACCATCTAAAAAGCCTCCAAAAGGCCATAAAACCCTCTTTTTCTCCAAAAATATCCAAAATTCCTCCAAAAAAGCAAAAATCTCCAAAAAGGAAGAAAAAATATAAAATAATGAGGAAAAGGAGGAAAAAACCCTAAACAGCTGAAACCCTAACCCTAAACCGGCACTCCACCACTATAAATAAGTGATGGAGACCCCTTATTTCAAATCCACAATCACAAGTATCCTGCCTCTGCCAAAATTGCTCTTGAAACCCTAGCTCACCCTGGAGCTACTTTCACCGTGAGAGCCCCTTTTGGCCCCATTTCCACCATTGGAGAAAGAGAAGGAACAGCTGGAGCTCGAAGAAACCTCTCGGATCAGCGCAACGGGCTTCACCAACCTCCACATTGGAGGTCAGATCAATAAAAAATCATTCTTTACTTTTTGCTGTTTTGCTTCATGAACATGTTTAGATTAATTTTTATTACTGTTTAGCATCTTTTATTTCACATATTATTGAACTGCTACTAAGGAATCCATTCTCCTTAGTAGGTGCTCATTCGCACAAGCTAGGGGTAAAACCCTAGCAACAGTTTTGGCGACTCCGCTGCTTTTTATTTTATTTTATTTCCCGTTTTGTCATTTCGGCTGTCGCTTTTGGCCGCCGTACACTGCAGTATTTTCCTTCCGCAGTCGCGTCTCGACCGCGTTTTTCAGGCCCTTACCTGCGACCTGACCGCGGCTATCAGTTTGTTTCCCGCGCCCCGCCGGTGGATTCAATCCTGATACCTACGATCCGGCCGTCGCTAATCGCCTATTTTCTGTGATCCGAACGCGCCTGTTGGCCGTTTTACCCGTGTCCCAACCGCGCCTTTCCAGCTCTTAGCTGCGACCCGACTGCGTCTATCGTCCCTTTTCCTGCGGCTCGACCGTGTCCTTTTTCCTGTTTTCTATGTTCCGACCGTTGTTGTCGGCCAAAAAGCCGCAACTTGAGCGCGCCTGTTTCCTTCAAACCTACAGTCTGACCGCGTGACTTCGCCCCAGACCCACGATCTGACTTTTGCACTTGTTTTTGCTTTTGAACCTAGCCCCTTTGCTACCATACCTTTTGCACCTGCACAGCCATCTGTTCTACCTGCAGCCTTACAGCCTTTTCTGCACCATTATTTTTGTTACCTTTTTACAACATTGTTTTTAAAATTTCAGCATTCTTATTTCAGAAAACCTTGCATGTTTAAATTTTGAATTCAATAGTACTGTTAGTTCAATATTATTGTTAGTTCATCACCTCACGAACACACACTCTGTCACCTAATTCAAGTGAGACTTAAAAACTACTTAACTCAACCAACATTCTAACCCCATTTGGGGAACACAAAAGAATTTTTGTAGTTAGGTAGGATCGAGGGGATAGGCTTCCAATAACACCCCTCGGTTATTTACACTTGAGACATAGCTGTTGTCCATTAGGGAACCAAAATCCCCTAGTATGTTTTGACACGGTCATAACCGGTTTATCAGAGGGCCTCTCCCTTAGGAGGGTTGAAGTCGTGAGATTGGTTCCGGAGGTCTGAGTGGAATACCGAAATCCATTCAGTAACTGAAGGGCTACCTTTCGCAGTTCTCGGGATATCCCTGTATAGGGGTATTGCGGTAAAAGGACCAAGCGGCAGATTTACCTTTCTGGACGTGTCATGAACGGGGTATCTTAGTTGCCATTCTTCTAGGATTTGACTACTCGGTGTCCCTCCCGGTAGGGGGATACCTTAGCCACTTGGCTTCCCTATTCATATTGTCTGACTTGGATTTCATCACCTTGCAGAGGATATGTCTAGTTGAGTCATAATACTTTTAGTTAGGTGTTTGCATGCTCCCTTACCTCCTTTTGGTCTAGTGAGTCCACCATTTTTTATTTGTAGGCAACCTGCTGTTTTTTGGTATTCTGACCATTTCTGTTGACACTCCGCCTATTGTAGCACGCAGTTACAGTGGGTGTTTTGAGTTGGTTGTTGACCTGAGCGCCCTATTTTTTGAGCTCTCCTTCTACACACTCGGTTGCATTAGAGTTTTTGAGCTGTTTTGTACCTACCTCAACCCACAAATATTTGACACCATTTGTCACCATTGAGTCCCCGAGACATTCTTGGCGCCTCAGAGGCGAGCCCCCATAGCACGGTTCACTTGACACCACCCGTCATCGACACAGATCATCATCACTTGATACCACTCATCATAGATCTGAAGCCTTGTCACTTGACTCCACTCATCAACGGCATAGGACTCCGTCACCGGATACTGACGCCCCTTATTTTACCTCCGATTCTGAGCCAGAATCCGAGAACCCCCTTTACACTACCCCTATTAGCCCCATGGCTGGCGTGACTCCCACCCCCATCTTGGTAGGGACCATTGGTGGCACATCCACCACGACACCAGTTACCACACCCACTTTGGGTATTCCCTCCATGGGGGCCCCCTCTACTGTTCCCCTCACAGCATCAATTCCCGTAGCGGGAATACCTATCCCCACTCCATTAGTGACCCATACTACCCATGGTGGTGCAGGACCATCCTATACCACCTTAGTTCCCCCATTCGGGGGCAACCTCCCCAACACTACCCCTCCACTTGGGAGCATCGGCCCCAACTTGGTCCAACCCACTGCTGTGTCACATCCTCAGTCCTGTTTGCCATTCATGGCTAGCCTCAACCTGCCTAACCTAGCCATATTAACCAACGACCCCATCCGACACGACCCTGCGTGGCCTCACATGCCCACCAAGCTCCCCTTTGACATCCCTAAGTTTGAGGGCAAGGCAGGTGAGGACCCACAAAACCATATCATGTCCTTCCATCTATGGTGTTCCTCCAACTCCATAGTAGACGACTCTATTCGCCTCCTTTTATTACATCGCACTTTCACTGGCTCTGCTGCCAAGTGGTATATTGAGCAACCCCATGGAACCCATGCCACCTTTACGTCCCTGGCCTCGACCTTCCTCCAGTTCTTCTAGTTACCTATCCGCTATGACGCAGGCGTTGAGATCCTCCTATCATGCAGACAGAACACGGCTACCCACATCACAGACCACATTCATGAATGGCGTCGACGCCGTAGCCTATGCAAAATCAAGTTAGATGACCGGATCTTCCTAGATTGGTTCCTCAAATCCCTCCTTCCTATCATTGCTAAGGATGTGGCATCCGAAAGACCCCAGTCTGAAGAAGAGGCTATCCTTAAATCCCAATAGTTCGATCTCATTTACGCCCAGTCGGGTTACCTTTATACCATCATACCTGCCGCCCCTCGCGGTGATTCCTCCCAGCACGATGCGCCGGGGGCATCCCACGCTGCCGACGGCATCATTGGCCGTGTCTCTTCGCAGCCTCAACCATTTTCCATAGCACGTCCTACCCCTGGCCTTGACTTTTCGTGGGCTACCTCGCAGTCTGGTGCACCCAACTCATATGCCCCCATGACACATCACCACCATTCCCATGGACCCTCATGTCCACCTTAGTGTTTCGGTCATGCGACTACCGCCTACGCCCCCCCGGTCACACCTCAGCCCTACTACCACCAGTAGGCTGCACCATCTCCCGCGCCTTCACAAGCCCAGTCCGCTTATTACCCGCCACAGGCAGCCCATGCGGCAAACCCACAACCCGCTCCACAGCACTATCAGCAACCCCCTCAGGTTGCTGCACCTGCGCAGCCTCCACATACATATCATCCACCACAGCCTGCTCCAGCCCTTGTGCAACCTCAGAATCCACCTGCTGTCCAAAGGCAAGTTTACGCTCAACAAAACCCGCAGCAAAACCAGAACAACCAACGCAACCAGGGCCAACAAAACCGCGGCAGAGGCCGAAATGGTGGGAAAAACCAACTGACTGAGCAAGCTGGTCAACGTCCTAATCCCCTCGCTAGTAATAATGCAGCCCCTGCTAACCAAAACCCTGATCGCCCGCCCAAGCAGGCTAAAAACCCCAATTTGCGAACAAACTACCCTTGTTCTGTTTGCGGGGTCTATGGCCACTACACACATTTTTGTCCACATATGGAGCGGGTTCAGCAACTTTGGGCTGCTGATGTACAACGCCAAGGGCAGACGGCTCCTCAAGCACCGCCCAACCTCCCACAACCTCAGCAACCACCTTTGGTATTGCAAAACCCCTTACCAACCCAAGGCGTAGTGAACACCCAACCGCTAGCTCCCCCTCAAGCCAACGCGCCAACCCAACAACAAATCACTTACACTGCTCCTGATCAACCCACGCTTGACTCAGGTACCCACCACTTGTTGATGATGTCCTCCGATGAGGTCAACCTCCAGACCCAACGGAACCAATATGGCTCCATCCCTGAAGCCCCTCCCGCCGATAAACCTACTAACGCTCATCCTACTGATCAGGTGTTACGTATACCTCCACCTCCACTAGATGGCGCTCCCAAAGCGCCCCGTTTCCCACTTCGCCGTATCAACAATAACCCCAATGCGCGGGCTGCGTCAAACTACAACATTGTCGATGACTTAGCCCAATCCCCCGCAGCCATGTCTGCGTTAGAAGTCTTAAAAAACTGCCCTTCGCAGCGCAAGAATTTACTCTCAGCCATTGGGGCTATCGATCCAAATGATTCGCAGTTAATGGCATTTGATTTGGACCAATCCGAACCCCGCCTACCTTCCACTTTGGCATTCCAAGTTTCTATTTCCATTCAGAATTTTGTCGTCCATCGATGCATTATTGATGAAGGTGCCTCTACATGTGTCATGCCCACCTCCATCTGGCAGAAAATGGGATCCCCCCCTCTCCAGCAGTCCTCTACTGAGTTGCGATCCTACGACGGCTGTTCAGCTCAACCAAAAGGCCTATTAACTAACGTCCCCATCCAGCTGGCTGGAAAAATTGTCCTCATAAACATCGAGGTTATCAATGCACAGCTTGATTACAACCTTTTACTTGGCCACAGCTACATGTATGCCATGCGGGAAGTTGCTTCTATCGTTTTTCGTACCATGATGTTCCCCCATGAGGGACGCGTGGTCAAGGTTGAACAACTCACTTACCATGATCCCAATGCCCCCGCGGCACCCGAAAATGTTCTCCCCATGGTTGAACAACCTGTTTTGGGTGCCACCACCTCATTCGTTTCTTCTATGGGGCCCGGAGTTTACTCAGACGCACCAATGACCTTGACCTTCCCATCTATTCCACCCCCGTCACCTGCCACTGAAGTGTCCGACCTATGTACCCTGTCCCATAAAACGCGAACTCCTACTAATCAACCGCCCTTGTTGCCTCAACCCCCTTTGGTACCTAGTCACATTGGTGCTACACCCATCCATACCATTTCTTTCCTCTTCCCTCCCTCAGGAGTAGTTAGCGCCCCGGTCATGGCCACCCTCAGCCTTCCTGGGTTAACCTTAGGATTACCCGTTTGGTATCTTTCGCCTCCCGGTCGTCCGTCGACACCATATGTCGTCCTGCAACCGGTGCAACCCATTGTCACTACTAGTCAACCACCTCCCAGTGTCGCTACCCCGTCATCCTCCGCGAAACCCCCCCCTCCTCTTACCAAACCCACTGGGGGCAGAGGCCCCCAACCTTACACTGATGTCCCACCTCCTAAGATAGTCAAAAATCCCCCTGTGTTTCATGCTCCTCCCAAATGCGCGCTATGCGATGAGTTGGGCCATGCGACTCACCTATGTCCTCAGTTACCGGCGTTACAAGAATACATGCAACTACTTGACGATGACCCCACTATCCCGGTTGTCCATCTAGAATCAACCCCTAAGCCTCGAGACAAATCCCTGCGCACTAACCACTCCTATGCCCTATGCAATGTTTACGGGCATTACTCCCATCACTGTCCCGATCTCCCCGAGTACAGAGCAGCTCTCTTTGAAATGAACAATCTGGATCTTGAGACAGTACCACCCACCATTGTGGAGATCCACCCCCCGGACTCTTCCTCTTCCAAAGAGGTTAATACCATTTATATGATCTCTTCCACCACTACCCCTTCGTCAACCGATTTGACGACACAAACATTCTGTACGGATGAGGAGATTCTCGAGGCCCTCACTATCTCGGATTATCCTTGGGATGACATGCACCATCGTTCCTACTTCCTCCCAGAGGTATCCTTCTCTAACACTGCTACCCAATTTTCCGTTGAATCCAAAGACTTCCTTCCCCACAAGGTCGACTGGTTCAAGGACCCTATTCCTGCTCCTGACGCCTTCGAAGAGGGTAACATGGCCAACATCTCACCTGTCATCCAAATTGATATCGTTGCCCCAGGAAGCACCCCACCGCGGCTCCAACCCCCTAACCTATGGTCCACCCCATGTGGACCGTGCAAATAGTACCTATTTCCACCATTGGAATCAGCATCCACGTGCCGTCACGATGGTCACCTCATTGCATTATTTTTTCTACGTCATTTTTTGCCCATTTTTTAGACACCGCTAGTCGCCTCGGTTTGCGCGCCACTTCGGCCGCTCTCCATTTTTAACACTTTTTATATCACCGGATTCATTTTTCCGAGCTCGTGATGATGCTTGAGATCATTTCTTGCTCTCACTTGGTACAATTTCAACATTGCGTCCCTACACCTTGCCGCATCGATTTGCGCACCACATCGGCCGTCATCAGATTATTTCACACTTTTTACATGAGCCATCCACTCCTGTCATACTGCAAATGTTTCATTATTTTTCCACCATTCATTCACCCCACAAGGAGGCCCACCAGTGTTCCCCCCCACCCTCAGTCCTGGTCATCATAAATATTCCTTGATTGAACACTTCCTCCTTGCCTGGCCATTAATTCAGAGTCTTCTTATTTGCTTTCAGACTCCTTAAAATTGAAAGCAAACACGAGCATGCACTATCCTGGGCTCGTAAAATCCACACGACAGTACCATTCTATTACTTCAGAGTCTTCTTATTTGCTTTCAGAATCCTTCAAATTGAAAGCAACCACGAGCATGAACTGTCCTGGGCTCGTAAAATCCACATGACAGTACCATTTTATATCCACACTTCTTCTAGTTCCCTAACCCATGAAGAAGTCCCCCCATGCCTCTTCGCGCTATGATCGATCCTCTCGGCAGCACCCCCAATCAGGTCTCCTTTGTTCAGAGTATTCTGCAATCTCCTTCCATTTTACCACAGCTTGAGTCTCCCTCAGCCCATTCACCCTCAGATCTTATACCGCTATGATCCCTTTACCACCAGTCAGTTTCATATGCTGCCCGATCATCCCCGCCATCATACTCTGAACAAAGGAAGTTTGAGTCCACCCACTCTACTTGCCCAGTTATTCCCCCCAGTTTATCACTCCTACCATCAGTACTATCACAGTTTGGTTTTTCACCTCGCGCTCCTGTCAAGGAAACATCATTGCCTTGATAGTTGCAGGTCTCCCTCTATCGATGACAGCCCCTCTATTCCAGAGGATAGACCTAGAGGCCCCTGCGCCTTGGACCCATCACCATCTGTGGTGAGTGCCTACGGACCATTTTGGGAGGATTCATCATTGCCTCTCCAAATAGTTGTTTCTCACATGCTCGACTTCAGCACCTTAATCGCATCATTGAGAATCGTGCAAGATGTATATCCTTTCCATTATGTGTCGAAGACCCCTGATTTCCCCCGACTCTAGCACATTGGTGAGTCACTTTGGAACGGTCAGTTATATATTCCCGTGGATGTCCAGGCTACGTTGGAGATTGTATTCGGAAGCCATCCAGTTCCATGCTTCCTTGAGTACCCAGTTCGGTTCCAGATCAGTGTACCATTGCAAGTATGACTGTTGTCACTTTGATCCAGCAGCTCATTAGTTCCTTTGGAACCACATTCAGTAGCACTGCTATCATTCCAGTGCATCAGTTGTTCAGCTCAGACATGGTTAACCCAGCAGTATGTTCCAGATTTGTGTCCCTTCTGGACCCTTATGATATACACAGTGGATTTCTATGTATCCTAAAGGTCCCCCTTTTTGGGCCTCACAGTTATTTTTATGTATATTGATACGAGCATGGGTATGCCCACCTCGTCCAGATGATCAGATGATTACTCATCCATTATTGAGGTTATGTACTTTTCAGTCCTTGCAGTTGGTTCGAGATCGATGTTCCGGGCTTCAGTTGGTTCCTTCTCTTCTCCACACCCCAGGAAAAACAAATATGACTTATGATGTCCATCGGCCATACGATGAGCTCCTGCCCTCGCACATCAGGGGGCAATCTGTTAACACCCAAAAATGGTTCACTACCTCATCTACCCCACTACATGGCTCATTTGTCCATTTTCCTACCATATTTCCATCAAAAACCCATAAAACCATCTAAAAAGCCTCCAAAAGGCTTAAAATGCCTCCAAAAGGCCATAAAACCCTCCTTTTCTCCAAAAATATCCAAAATTCCTCCAAAAAAGCAAAAATCTCCAAAAAGAAAGAAAAAATATAAAATAATGAGGAAAAGGAGGAAAAAACCCTAAACAGCTGAAACCCTAACCCTAAACCGGCACTCCACCACTATAAATAAGTGATGGAGACCCCTTATTTCAAATCCACAATCACAAGTATCATGCCTCTGCCAAAATTGCTCTTGAAACCCTAGCTCACCCTGGAGCTACTTTCACCGTGAGAGCCCCTTTTGGCCCCATTTCCACCATTGGAGAAAGAGAAGGAACAGCTGGAGCTCGAAGCAACCTCTCGGATCAACGCAACAGGATTCACCAACCTCCACATTGGAGGTCAGGTCAATAAAAAATCATTCTTTACTTTTTGTTGTTTTGCTTCATGAACATGTTTAGATAATTTTTTATTACTGTTTAGCATCTTTTATTTCACATATTATTGAACTGCTACTAAGGAATCCATTCTCCTTAGTAGGTGCTCATTCGCACAAGCTAGGGGTAAAACCCTAGCAACAGAGGGATATTACTGTACCTTTAGCCTTAACAACAATTATTTATAAAAAATAGAGCTTCGAAATTCACTAAAATAGCTTTGCAGTTTAGATAAATAACGTTACTTACTTAACCCTTAACTAGGAATTCACAACGAAGTTACTATTTAACAGTTATCTTACTTTAGCATTCACCTACTTATCAAAAGAATAAAAACATCACAGCACAAAAATAACACAACACAAGATTTAACGTGGTTCACCCCCAGGGTAGGGGCTACGTCCACAGAACTGCTTTTATTAAACTCTTTACAAAACAACAGTTCTGATCTGCGCACTCAGCTGCAGATCCTTCCTTCAAGCCTAACTACACACTTAGCTGCAGTTCCTTTCTTACAAACTCTAAGCTACGCACTTAGCTGCAGTTCCTTTCCTTACAAAAACCCTCTGTGCACACAGCTACAGAGGTCGTCCACGCACACAGCTGGGACTTGAACTTAAAAACCAAAATAGATCTTAACTTCGCATCACATGATCCTCATGTCATTAGATACCCTTGACATCTTTACATGAGTGCCTATTTATACAAGTGCACTCTTACAAAATCATGGGCTTACACCCAAAATTTATGAACAATTACAAAAAAGAGGGCTTTGACTCAACCCCGACACCCCTAAGACTATTTTGAGTCGCAAATCCACTTACAAGATTCCACAAAAACTGCAGAGTTACCAAAATTAAGGACTGTTAAGGTGCGCATGCCAATAGGCCCCTAAGACTCACCAATGTCCCGTCCCGGGACACTCTGCTGCTTTTCTGGTGGCATGATATCTTTGGCTGCTTGCTCCTTATTTATGATCTCCTTTCGCACTCTGTCGAGCTCTATATCTATCCGCATCTCTGTAGCATCATCTTTAATCCTCCAGCCATCTTTCTCTCTTATATTCCTGTCATCATCATCATTCCTTCTGCTACTTCTACCATGGCCACATCTTGCTTGATCCTTTAGCAGAATACTTATGTTCCCTATGACCGTCTCTCATGCTGCTGTCTTCGTTTGTAATATTTATGAGGGGTATGGGAATCATTGGGCCTTCTAAATCTATCAGCGACCCCATCCCTTGAACTTCCTCTCGTTCATATCCTATCGAACATTTGACCATCCACAGCTTTGGGTCCTTAACAGACAGTACCCCTGGGATGTCAATGTACTTTTGCATAGGACAAATAGTGACCTCCATTCTACTGAGCCAGGAGGATACATCTTGGGATCCTCCAGAGTCTTTCCTGAGGGCTTGTGCCTTTCTTCATTCCGTTTAGAGCGAACTTCTACCTTAAATTTCTTCCTGGTTGAACATCTTCACGAGGTGCAAATGCATTTGGATTGCTCATAAGGTTCTGCAGACCTCTCTCCCTGAACTCTCGTAACAATTCCTGGACTTTGCGATCATTCGACATGGTCTTAACTGCAAAACTCAAAACAATGCGAAATGCACAGAGCTGGGTGGCTTCTTAAATAATTCAATGATCAAATCTGTCATAATTATGCATCAAAGATACCAAATCTGACCGATCGATGGTAAATATTGTCCACACGGCACTAGATTTTCCCAAAATCTCATCATTACAGGCAGTTAAGGTAGCTCACGTGCCGGCGCCACCAAATCTATTTTTTCCCAACGGTCACATTTTAAGCCGCGACACACCTTTTTCTTCGGCACAACCACTAACTTCAGCTTCACCAAAATAAAGACCTTCGAGACAATATTGACCATTAACCCATCTTGACACAAGCTGCAACAGAAATTCGACCTTCGACAGCCTTCAACACTTTCTAAATTTGAGAACAACTTCATTATAGTCTAGTACCTAATTTCAATTGTTCTTTGACTCTCCTTAGACTCTCCTTCTTGCTGTTACTTCTGATTAGGGGGTCCAGGCTTGTCCCTGTACTTATTTAATCTACTTCCATTCACCATGGAAGGTAAAATTTCTCCATTCAATTTAGTTAACTGGACTACACCACCATCAGTAACTTCCTGAACGATGTATGGTCCTTTCCAATGTGTCTTGAACTTACCAGGGAACTTCATGAATTTACTGTCTTACAAGAGCACAAGATCACCATTCTGAAATTGCTTCTTCTTGATGTGTCTATCATGCCATGATTTTTCTCTAGCTTTCTGTACTTGCTACTGAAAACCTGCGATGAATCTGTCTTCTTCTAGTTCTAGTGTCTTTGCTAGCCTTTCATTCAACATAGATGCGTCATCCATCTCTGTGAAGGCAGATATTCTGAGGCTAGGAACAATGTACTCCATGGGAATAACTGCTTCTTGTCCATAGACCAGCCTAAAAGGTGTATGGCCTTTCAACTTCTTGCAAGTAGTTCTATAAGACCATAATACTGCTGGAATTCTAAGATCCCAATCATTTTTGTTAACATTGCAAACCTTCGTCAGAGCGTGCTCAAGGATCTTGTTAAAGGCTTCGACAGTTCCATTTTCTTGAGGATGGTAGGTAGTACTCTTCTGATGATATACTTGAAATTCTTCAGTCAATGCTTCAATAGTCTTATTTAGGAAATGTGATCCTTGATCACTCATAAGAATTCTAGGACACCCAAATCTTGACAAGATATTATCAAAGATGAACTTCGCAGCTGTAGTAGCACTACAGTTCTTGACTAGTTGAGCTTCGGCCCAACGAGTAAGGTAGTCAGTTGCTGTAATAATGTATCTTGCTCCAAATTTCTTTGCAGGGGGATTGATTGGTCCAACAAAATCAATAGCCCACTTGTCAAATGCTTGTAAAGTTACCTGTGGAACCAAAGGCATCTCATCCCTCCTGGATGGTTTGCCTATCCTATGATAGATATCGCAGCTGTGGCAATACTCTCTTGCATCCTTATGAATCGTAGGCCACCACAATCCGACTGTCAAAATCTTCTGAGTTGTAGCTTTTCCTGCATAATGCCCTCCTACTGCTCCAGAATGTGCCTCAGCCAAAATTAATGGTTTTTCATGCTCCAAGACACATCTACACAGTATTTCATTTGGTCCCATCTTATATAGCTGTCATGCTATCAAAGTAAAGTCAGCTGCTCTAACCACCAGCTGCTTCTTCTGCTGTGTTGTCATCTCAGTGGGTGCAAAACCTGTAGACAAATACTGCACAATATCCTGAAAATAGTCATCAACCATGTGGATGGAAAACAACTAGGCATCAGGAATACCTTCGTCCAAACTAGTGGGCTCTTCTCTTGACTCGAGCCTCAACAAGTGGTCAGGCCCTAGGTTAAGTATTCCAGGCTTAACTATAATCTCAAAGTCGTATTCCTGAAACAGAATCAGCCATCTACATATCCTTCCACCTAACACAGGCTTGTTAACCAAATACTTCAAAGCAGAATGGTCAGTGAACATCTTAAAATGAGATCCTAACAGATAATGTTGAAATTTCTGCAGGGCATAAACCATAGCTATACCTTCTCGTTCTATCGTAGTATAATTCTTTTCTGCTGTGGACAATTTTCTGCTTGCAAAAGCAATAGGGTGATCAATATTACCTTCACCTGACTGAGCCAATACTATACCCAAAGCAATGGAGGATGCATCGACATGTACATGAAACTCCTTATTCCAGTCACAGAATACTAAGATAGGGGTAGCTACCATCTTTTCTTTTAAAATGTCCAAGCTTTCCTGACACTCAAGTGTCCATTCAAACTTAATATCTTTCTTCAATTGCTTTTCCATAGGGGCTATAATCTAAGCATATCCTTTGATGAATTTCCTGTAATATCCAGTATGACCAAGTGTAGTACGAAGTTGCTTAACAGACTTCGGAGGTGGCAAGTTCACGATAATGGCTATCTTCACAGGATCCACCATCAATATTTGTTTGCACACAATGTGACCTAGCAGAATTCCAAAAGGTGCACAAAAGATACACTTCTTTAGGTTCAATGAAATATGATGCTATCTACACTTGTCCAGCATAAGTCTTAAACTGGTTATATGATCTTTTAGTAACCCAAATATAGTCCAATCATCAAAGTAAACTTCCAAGAATTTATGGATAAATTCCTTAAATGCAGGTATGACTACTCTAGAAAACATAGCAGGTGCATTTTTCAATCCAAAGGGCATAACTGTATACTGGAAAGATCCCATTTCTGTAGAGAAGGTTGATTTATGTCAATCCTCTGGAGCAATTTGGATCTGATGGTAACCTGAAAATCCATCAGTGAAGGAATACACTTCTTGACCTCCGACATTGTCTAAAACTTCATCTGTAAAGGGAGTAGGAAAAGGATCATGTAAACAGGCATCATTCAGCTTCCTCAAATCAACACAAATTCTGATTTCTCCCTTGGTCTTCTTTTCTTGTACCACCATAGGGATGACCCATTCGGACTCTTCGACAGGTTCAATCATTCCTGCAGCGAGCATATTATCTAGCTCCATCCTAACTTTTTCTTTATACTTAGGGTTCATCCTATAAGGGCGTTTTTTTATAGGCTTCGCATCATGCTTCAAAGGGATTTTTATCACTCCTATATCACCAAGGATACCTTTCATTTCTGAGAAATTCATTGGAAATAAATCCTGATATTCATGGAGAAGTTGGGTCACTTTGCTCACCATATCTTCATCCCAATAATATCCAATGGTAGCGTACTTGGCTGTTCTTCTGATCCAATGTTTACTATCCTTGTCTTCAAGGGCTGAGTCACTTCAGGTGCTTCGACTGCTAGCCCATGTACTTCGCAGTGTCCTTCTGACTCAGGAATGTTAATATTGAGCGGGTCTTCATCCTTGTCAATTGTGAGGTTATAACATTCTACTGCATTAGCTTCTTGTGCCTTCCAATCAGGTTGGTGCTCTGCTATTTCTTTATCATCAAACACCTTAGTATGGATCAACCTAATAGCTGCATCCAAAGCAGGACAAACCTCATTAATAGAAAATGTCAGTACAAAACTATCAACAAGACTATCCCAACTTACTGTACCATGGTGAAGCTCCACCTTCGCATACCAGTTCTTTGCTACAGGTTCCATAGTGTGTATAAACCTATGTACCCATTCTTCATGAGGTACATGCTTCCATGCTTCATAACATTGCTCCAAATGTTCCTGAGGGCTAGTCTTACCATTAAACCTGCTTCGCACCTCCTGAGGTTGATCCATGAATCTCCGACGAAGGGAATTTTGACAAGTTTCCCAACTATGAATGTATTTTTTATGACCATTCCACCATCTAGCAGCTGTGGTTCTGAATACTGAATCTGGAGTCTCCATTTTCTGTGAATCTAGTACCTGCTCTGAAAATTGCAAAATAAAATCTTCGGGGTCTATCAAGCCATCAAAAATAGGTAAGACTCTTGTCTGTGAGCCAAGCCATCTGAGAGACTTGGTAATTCTTGCACATCGATGTCCATGTAGCTCATAAAGTCTATTCTACCAATTCTCTAGGCCTTCATCTGAATCAGTCATGCAAGAAATATCACACTTCCAATCCATTATACCTTCAGTAGTAGGGTTAACATAATCTTCTTCTTTAGCTTTGATGTTGTAGATATGATCCAAAACATCTTGATCTTCATCTCTGATTGGTTTTGTGTACCTTTCTCCTTGAGAAGGGTCCAAGGGTATTATGACACTCAAACCTTTTCCTTCAAAAGTCATTTTCCTGTTCTTAAGGTTGATTACTGTAGAATTCTCTATTGCCCATTCAATTCCTAGCAAGGCTGGATAGGGGTTTCTATCATCAATTATTTCAATGACTTCAAAATCTGCTAAGGTACTGACTCCATCAATGTCTACTGGGACACTAGGGAATCTTCCTAGGGGCACAATCTTCTGTTGATTAGCTAATCTCAACTGTATGGGGGACCATTCAAGGGTAGGATTTTCCATTTGTTCCCATGCCTACTTAGTTAAGACATTTACTTATGATCCCAAGTCTAAAATGATGTTAGTCATGTCATACTCTCCTATCTGAGCATGCAATCTCATTTCTCTTCCAGTTCTTCTAACTCTATTAAGAGTTTTTTCTTTACCAGAGCTTCGCTGAGGTTCACAAGAAGCAATAACTTTCTGTAACTCATTCAAAGCATTCTGATTCCTTAAGAGCTTCATACAACTTTGTAAAAATGATGACATTGTACTTACTTTATCCGTCGAAGCTTCTTGAGAATGTGACTGCTGTTGATGCTGTTGTGCAGGTGCTACTGATGTGCTCGGATCAGCAAATTCTTTTTTGGCTTCCATAAATGTTTCTTTTTCTCTTCCAACATCAAATTCTAGAATTTTCTCTGAGGTCTTATGAACCCAAGCCTCGTCAGGTTGTTTTTCCTTAGTCTGCACTTCCGTCATAGCTCCACTCCTTGTAACAACGTTAATGGATGGGGCAGGCCTTTGCTCTACAGTAATCATATAAATATTCTAAGTGGGAGGGGCACTTATTTCTTGTATCTTGGCTATCAACTATGGGCATTGCTCAATAACATGATCTACCGCTCTGCAATATTGACATCTCGTAGTTGGGCTCCAACAGTCTCTAGCTAGATGTCCTTCCTGATTACAGTTATAGCACACAACTTGGCCTCGACCTCTTCTAGGAATACCACCACGACCACGACCTCCAAAAGTACCTCGAACTGATGTACTACCTCGGTAACCATATCCATCATTTCCTTGTGCATCGTTTTGTACCTGTTTGTGCCAGAAATTGTTCCTAAGGCTAGGGGAACAAGCCAACACAATCTCAAGAGTAAAACTCAATAAATAAAACAAAGTTTAGGGTTTTTGGTATGATTTAAATGGTTGTAAGATTCAAGAACATGCAGGGAATACATTCGAGAGAAAAGAAACAACTAAATCATAAACATAAACTGATAAAGATGCCTAACATATCACATAAGATCCAATCAAAGAGACTATGCTGAGGTTCATACATTAAAGGATAAGCATTACTAGAAAAACACATTAACTAGCAATGAATTTATCATTTAAGAATCAAAACATGCTCAATAACAAAGCCAACATAGACAAAATGAAGGGGAAAAAGTCATATATCACATTATTTCATCAGAAAATGCATATAAGAGTTACAGTACCTATCTCTGAACAAGTCTGAAAGTATAAGCAGCTTGCAGACCTCCTGATGCTCCCAAAAATCAGAACCCTAACAATGTATTGCTAACTCATCTAAATAGGAACATTCTCCCAAAATCAGTTAGGTCTCACATCCTAACTGTCCCCATCGAATCACTAAGGTAAGGTAAAAGTACTTTTTTACAAATTTACAAATTGCTAAAAATAGCAAATCATTAACAAAAACTGTTTGTCAAACTGATTCATTAATTAAAGCATAACTAATTCAAATCTCCTTTGCTGCTTCAGCAAGTAGGTCTAAACCATCTAGGTTTCGAGACCTCTTTTTTTCTCTTTTGTGTTTCTTCTCCATATCAACTATCTTTTTCTGAAGGTCTTCATTCTCCTGCTGTAAGCTTTCAACTGTCTTCTCTAGCTCTGTGGAATACCTGTCAGTGGCTGCCTTCCTTTTTAACACTTCTTTAGACACTTCTGATAGTTGTAAGAAATGATGATGTACATCTTTCAGCTCCTCTATAAGCCCCTTGTTGACTTTAAACAAACTGCCATTAGTCTCCTGTAATTGTTTTACCTGTTGCTTGTATTTCTGAACTCTTACCTGCAAGCTTTCATCATCAAAACAAGGGTTTTCCAATACATTTGCATCCTGCATTAAAAGATCTGAGAAATCAAGATGAACAATTGACTCTTCTAAAATTCCTGCTTGCTTGAGTATAGCTTGATCCTCTTCATCCCATTCTTGATTTTCAAGAGTACATGCCTTTGGTTTTTCTTCTTCCTGCTGTTTGATGAGTCTATCTTTAATCTCAACAATTATTTCAGATAATTCAGACCTAGGTTGTTCATATTCTCTTACTAACTGTGATCTTTTTGTTTTTGCAGACTGGGAAGAAGAAGAAGGCTTGGCAATTGACTTCCCCTTGCTTTTGCTGCCCTATTTAACAATTTCTGCTTCTTCATTAGATGAAGAATCAATCACAACAACTTCTTGTCTGAAATTTAGCTTGGGATCAAGTAGATTTTTCATATTCCACCCGATTTTATTAGTTGGCCTAGTTTTAGGCCTTCTGTATGAAGCTACAGTCCTCTTTTTCTTCTTCTTAGGTCTAGCTGATTTAACCTCTGAGGTGAGGAATTCTCCACATGCTTCAGCACTTAGCTCTGCTTCATCAACTGGCTGTTCATCCTCTAATAAATATCCTTCATCCTCAGATAGAATGGTGAGGGGGCTTCTTTGTTTAGTTTGAACTTCATCTTCAAGTACAGCAGCCTTCTCTTCATCAACAGTCTTGGTTTCTTGAGTATCTGCTGCTAGTGGCAATTGCAAACTAGGCTGCACTTTTTCTCCTGCAAACAATGAGTACCTGTCTTTAGGGCAATATGAAGACATTTTGAAATGACTGTCAACTTTTACCTGTTTTTCTACCTTTTTAGCCTTAACATTATCTTTATCTACAGGTTTAGCTGTGTGACCTAGCTTTTTCATCATCACTTTTCCCTTATCAGTCTGCCTTTTAAGCTGCTGGTCTTCTTGCTGGGGATGAACATCTGACCAGAACAAAAATAATTCCCAAGTCCTACCCTCATGTTGCAACACTGTGGTGATGATCAGTTTGATTAGACCATGATGAAAAAGTGATTGGGAGGTATGATCTTCATGTTGTTTTATCCTGCTGGACATCTTCTGTAGGCTCCTCAAAAAGAAGAAAGGTAGGTTCATCTTAGAGACTCCTACTATGTGTTGGAGGAATCTAAAATGATATTTAAATACAAATGAATACCTGCCCTCATAGGTCACATAGCTCTGAAGTATCCTTATGGGCTCAATCCATTCTTTCCTGAAATTTTGAATAAGAATACCCTTGTTCCAGTCAGGAGTCACATTAGGCAACATGTACCTTTGTGGTTCAAAATCAAAAGGCAACTTTTTGAACCAATGTTCACCCTCATTACTAATCTCAGTAGCCTCTGCAATTAATTCCACAGTCAATTTGAATTTTAGAGAATCTAGCATGACCATATCATCTTTAAGTCCCTTAGCAAATTTACAAGACACCTGTGTATTGTAGCCATCTATCTTCCTGAATAAATTCATCCAACCTGATTGTTTGAACAATTCTGCACAGTCAGGAAGTTTCTCAATCCAGGTTAAGTCAGTGGGCTCAGCCCTGTTGACCTTACCACTTTTCCCACTCTTGCCCATCTTCTTCTTTCAGGAATTAGAAACAATCTGGTTTTAGGTTTCAAAGATGCTTGTAGACTGATTTTCTGTTCTTTGACTTCCTTCACAATCTGCTATACATATCTGGACAGGTCTTCAATGTTCCCTTGTTACAACAATACAAACTCGGTCTGTATATAGGTAAATTGTGAGAGCTTCATGAAACAGTCATAAGAACAGAATAACACTGCTCATTCTTCAAAAATGCACTATCAAACATTATGTCAAACTGTTTTCAGACTGTATGCCATCCCAGCTCCTCATTTTAGGGTTAAGGAAACAAGCACTATGATATGCATTCAGATATGATCTTTTCCTTTAGTACAAACTGATCCAAATCACAAAAAACAGCGCTTTGATTAATTTCAGTGTCTAGGTTGTTCAATGTAATTGAAGACTGTCAGTGAATGTGGTTGTTCTATCCTCAATATTGTATTCCTATTTCTGTGTATCAACCAGCCTCAATCTTCAAACCCTAAAATTCTCACAGCTTCAGATTTTGCAAGAGTAACATCAACCACAGGCTCATTAGATTGACTGGAGACTATCTGTATGAAAAGGGAGAAAAACACCACTGTCTGCAATATATTCACCTTAGCCAAAAGACTGTCTTCAAAACCTGTATATAAAAGCCAACATGTTCTCCAAACAATTGATTTTACAAATCATGATA
>LPNX010063157.1:68748-88699 GCA_001517045.1 Pseudotsuga menziesii | reverse complement strand
TCCTTGTGCATACAGGTGTTTTCATATTATTACTTTGACTGCAGGTGAATAGATTAAAAAGCCCTAATTTTCGCTATCATTCATAACACTGTCTCTTCTCCACAACAATGCAATCCACCTTTTTAGCAGCTAACTTTACTTCACGAGCAGTATTCTCCTATGACAATGCATGTGAAAAGAGAACTATGCCAGCTTAGACCAAGATTTACTGATAACTGTCTAACTGATTCCGCATTATAAGCAATGATGAGCCTGATCTGTTTTGAGACTGATAACCACCTGAAAACGTGCTGAAACTGCAGCCTACACGTGCTAAACCACTCACCCAATGCGATTAGTCACTCACAAACTAAAATCATGATAGAAATTTATTTGAAAATCGAAAAAACTAAGGGCTGCGATATTCTTGTAGCGCGCCCTTTGTTAAATTTTTGTCCAGCGCTACAAGAATATGTCCAGTGTTGAAATTTCGCTGTTTTTCAACTTTCTGCTAATTTGTCAGAGATTTAAAAAGATGCTAAAGTGATAATCATGTCTAGGTAAGCTCCAAATAAACATTCATGAATCAAATGTTTGATATAATGACCTTTCTTTAACCCCTTTAAAATACAAAGGACCAAAACTAAAAGAAATCTATAAAAAGCAAGCTCAAAAAACCATTTAATCCACTAAAAAGTTCTTTAAAGAAAACTAAAAATAAGACTTAAAACAAAACCTTGATTGAAATAAAAATGGAAAAACCAACCAAAAATTGAGGAGACAAACCAAAATTGAGGAGAAAATTTACTGACTTAACATCTGGCTCCAGCTGCGGGATGAAGTCCTCCCTACGAGGCTTCAAGAACCTGTAGACCAGTGCCTTCTGTCTTTTATTTACTTAACTGCAAACTTCCATTGGGCTATGGAGTCTTTATTCAACCTCACTCACACCGGTATGCACAATGAAGAGTGAAAATGATCTCATAAACTGTAGAAATGCTTGAGGAATCGCCCATTAACAGGGCTGGGCAATTCCTCACCTTCCAAGGACTGCAAGATAAATGTATTATTTTCCAACATTTTTGATATCAGAAAAGGGCCAAACCAAAGATTATCAAATTTTCCATGCTTACCTTTCTGTTCCTTTCTTGCATCCCATCTTAAAACCAACTCACCTTCTGAAAAAGTATGCTCTTTAACTTTTTTGTCAAACCTGTTTTTTACCTTAGCTCTGTACAACTGAGTTTCTTTGTCCACCTTCTCTCTTTGCTGCTGTAACTCTATCATTTCAAAGATCCTCCTTTGCATATCATTTGATTCCTCTTGAGAATTCTGAAGGAATTTCATCACTGGAATTCCCAGCTGAACAGGAAACATCGCTTCTGTTCCATAAACCAGCTCAAAAGGAGAAGTGCCAATGGCCTTCTTAACAGTGATTCTATCTGCCCATAATGCATATTTCAGCATTGAATCCCAAGACCTTTTATTATGCTTCAGCAATTTCTTGATACTTTGAATGATATTCTTGTTAGATGATTCAGCCTGGCCATTTCCCTGGGGATAATAGGGAGTTGAGTGCTTCAGAATGATGCCATTTTTCTCACAGAAGGCCACCATTGCCTTGGATTTGAATGCCTTGGTATTATCAGTTATTAATCTCTGTGGACAGCCAAATCTACTCAGGATATTGTCTTCAATGAACTCCATAATCACCTTATCTGTAGCATTCCTTGTAGGAATGGCTTCTACCCATTTTGTGAAGAAATCTGTGGCAGTCAGAATCCAATGATGCTGTCCAGAAGATGCTGGATTTATCTCTCCAATAAAATCCAGGCCCCATTGCTGAAAAGGGGCATTGACTGCAATAGGCTTTAAGGGTAAAGACAACAACTTCTGTTTGCCTGCAAACTTCTAGCATGGTATGCAAGCTCTTACCTACTGGTAAACATCTGTGAATAGGGATGGCCAATAGTATCCAGCTCGTAATATTTTATATGCTGTAGTTTTCCAATACTTATGCCCTCCACA
The DNA here is from genome assembly GCA_001517045.1 of Pseudotsuga menziesii. NCBI lineage: Eukaryota > Viridiplantae > Streptophyta > Pinopsida > Pinales > Pinaceae > Pseudotsuga > Pseudotsuga menziesii. Next base: position 86,692 of record LPNX010063157.1, on the reverse strand, counting down.
GGCTCCCTCATGAGATTCTCAAATTACTTCACCTATTTCAGCTTGATCCAAACACCTCAACAAGATACCTCCTGGGTCTTTCCAAAACAATTGATCTTCTACCAAACAGTACTTTGTAGCTTTCAGTTTCAGAGATCTGGCAGCCTTCCTATCCAAGTGTTCAGGGCATTGCAAAAATAATAGGAAATAAACAATATCAGCATACCAAACTGAAGATGAATAAAAGTCCATGATCTTTTCCTTTTCAAGTGCTGCTTGATCTTCTTCATGAGCAATATCTTCAGCCATGATATGTAATCCTAATGCCTGACAATTTGAATCAACCAGCAGCTTAGCCAAACCTTGTCCCTTGACAAGATTAGTAGGTTTGATTTCCACATCATACTCCATGATCTTTGCAATCCATTTTCCTCTCTTTCCTTCACTGTCGGGCTGTGTCAAGACATCTTTCACTGCAGCATTTGGAACAAATGAAACAACCTTTGAATGCAATACGTAAATTCTGAAAAATTTCAAAGCCTTTACCAGAGGATAGGCTTGCTTTTCCAGAATGCTGTACTTCAGTTCAGAATCCCTGAGATTTTTACTGAAAAAGGCAATGGGTTGTTCTAGTCCTTCCTTGTTTTTCTGAAGTAAGATAGCTACAATTGTATCTGCTGAAGCAAAAGAAAAAGTAAGGAACTCCTTGGTAAAATCAGGACTTACCAACACAGGTGCTTCCGTCAGAGCCACCTTGATTTTATCGAATGTTGCCTTTGCTTCAACAGTCCACCTGAATTCTTGGTCTTTCTTTAACATAGCTGTGATTTGTTTTATGGTTTCAGCAAAATTAGGAATAAACCACCGCAGAAAATTTATCTTACCAATGAATGATTGCACATCCTTCTTACTCTTGGGCAAACTAATCTTCAGTATTGCTTGTACTCTCTCCGGATCAATTCTGATGCCATCAGCAGACACCAAGTGACCCAACAATCTGCCCTCTTGAACAACAAAATGATATTTCTTGGGGTTCAAAGACAAGCCAAATTTTCTGCATTTCTGGAAAGTCTGCTTCAAATGTTTTAAGTGCTTGTCATCAGACTGTGAGAACACGGTAATGTCATCTAAATAGATAACAACAAATTTATCTTTTTCTCCCACGAATGCAATGTCCATTTCCTTCTGAAAGGTTGCTCCAGCATTCATCAGACCAAAGGGCATTTTATCATACATGAAAGTCCCCCAGGGAGTGGTAAAAGCTGTCTTTTCTTTGTCATCAGGGTGCATGGCAACCTGATTGTACCCTGAAAATCCATCCACCATGGAAATCCTCTGTGCTCCGACTACCTGCTGTAAGACCTATTCAATCTTTGGCAAAGGATAGTTGTCTTTTAATGAAGATCTGTTAAGATTCCTGAAATCAACACACAATCTAATCTCCCCATTCTTTTCCTGATCGGTACAAGATTTGCAACCCAGGAAGAGTACCTGAGAGGCACTATTATCTTTGCATCCAGCAACTTCTTTATTTCCTTTTCAATCACAGGAAATAAGGCTGGATTTATCCTTCTTAATTTCTGTCGGAAAGGTTTGACATTGGGCTTCAAGGGAACCTTATGCTGAATGATTGTTGTGTCATAGGTTCTTAATTCTTCATAGGACCATGCAAATACATCCACATATTCTTTCAAAATCTTGATATATCTGCTCCTTTGCTCAGCTGTCAGATATTTAGAAATTTTTACCATTCTTGGATTTTCTGCAGTACCAATATTGCAGTCCACTACATTATCTTCTGAAGATTGAACCACTGGCTTTGAAGGAGTGTCATCCTTGGTAAAAATTATTTCTAAAGGCACTAAACCTTTAGGGATAAAATTACTCTTCAACTCAATGATCTTATGGCCTGCTATCTCTTGTGCAGCAAACTCATTTTCAGTAGACTTACATTCAGCAGACTCATTTTCAGCAGACTCATCATCTTGTTCTTCTCCTTCATCTTGATCAATTTGAGCATTGGAAAACTCATCTGTAAGCTCAATAAATTTCTTAATTTCAATATCATCTTCGAAAACCCTCCAGTGCTTCACATTGTTAGGGACACATGGTCTGTACTTCACCTCTATAGGATACCTTAGCTGAGTAGTTTTAGGAATTCTGGAGTATGAGGTAGCCAAAGCTAAAGAGTCTGTAGTCTCATTGTGATTTCTTGGAATATGAGTGATATTAAATGCTATGAAATAATTGTCAAGCATATCCCATACCTCATTCCTGTAGACCTTCAACAAATCCTGCTTTACTTGATAGTTGTTCTTCACCTGTCGAACAACCAACTCGGAGTCGCCATATGCAGTAATTTGCTAAATGCCTAAGTCTTTAGCAGCTTTCAGTCCTAGTGTCAGAGATTTATACTCAGCAGTATTGTTAGTGGTAACAAACTCTAGCTTATACATGAGTTTCACTGTTTCACCTCCAGGAGAAATGAGTAAGACCCCAGCTCTAGCACCCTCTTTGCATGAGGATCCATCAAAATACAATTCCCACAGCTGATCTTCTTCTTCTCTGCAATGTCTCACTGGTTTTTCTTTTTCAACTTGTAAGAGGCCAACAGAATTATCTTCATCACTGAAATTCAACATGCAAGTCCCTAGGTCTTTGTCAATAGAGTACAATGGATGATTAGTGGGGTTTTTATCATCTGTGACAATGTAGGAAAACTGTAGTTCTCTGTAAAGTCTCCTATTTTCTCCACCAAAAAAAGGAATGGTGGCATATGAGAGATCCATCTGTAAGGTTCCTCCAACCTTCTTTGCCCATGATCTTGAAAGAAGCATACCAAACTTGGGTGTGATATCCACTACAACAACATCCATTATGACACTCTTCATGGGCAGCTGAGTAAGGTTAACAACCATATCTTTAATTACTCCTAAACACTTGACAGCTCGGGAGTCAAAGGCATATAAGTCATGATAAGGTTTTGTGATACTGAGACCAAGGGATTCCATCACAGCTTTGGGCATTAAGTTATGGGATGGTCCAGATTCTAACAGACAATTATGAATCATCTGGTCATGGACAGTCAAGGTAACATAGAAGGGAGGAGAAGCACCAGCTTCATTTTCTGTTTTCTCAGCTAGAGCAAACCCAATGAATATCTTTGGGCTTTCTTCTTGTACATTTACAGTGTCAAAAACAGGCTGACTGCTAGCAGAATTCATTACTTTCAAAACTGTTTGTTTATAAGAGGGATTTTTTATTAATTCAGTCAATGGAACAGGGATTTTCAGCTTTCCTAATTCAATTTCCAAATTGAAATTCTGAGCAGCTTTGTTTACCTCTTCAATTTCAGCATTCTTTGATTTTTCTGCAGATTGCCTCTTTTTCATGACAGGATCAGACACTTGTTTATCAGGAACAGCTGCTGCAGGAACATTTACAGCAGGAGCATTTGCAGCAGGAGCATTTGCGGCAGCCTTCTTCTTGGGAGCTTGGACTACTTGTTTCGGACCAGATCTGAGATTAATAGTCTTCTTAATTCCATTCTGATTAGCAGCTGCATTTACAGCAGTTTTCTCAAACTCCAAATCATCTTCAACTTCATATAAATCAGCATCATAGTACTCAGAGTTCAGAAAATCTTCTTCTGTTACCAAACCTCCAGATAAACCATCTCCAAAGTGGTTTATATCCTAATCTGTTTTAGTCTCTTCAAAGAGAAACTGTTCATCAACCTCTTCTTCATCAGCTACATTATTCTAGAAAGGTGGAGGTACTCTCTGCTCCTCATTCTCTCTTCTTTCTTGCTGGATGTCATTATTCCTTCGCTCCCTTGGCATGAATCTAGGAGCAAACTGCCTTCTAAACTGATTTTGGTTATTTGGGTTCCTCTGAGCTTCTTGAGCAGGTTTATTTGAATTATTTTCAAGCTCTAGTTTGTTTAACTTGGCAGTAAGAATTTTCACAAGCTTAGCCATTTCATCAATTTTGGCTTCATCAGACTGAGGAGCAACACTTGTTGAAACAACTTCTTTCTTTCCCTTTCTTTCATACTGCTGCTGAGTTGTTTCTTTTTTAAGCCTGTTAGAAGCCAGCAAATTAGACTCTACCTCCAATGCGGCATCTTGCATGTTTAGCAGAGTGGTGGGTCTTCTTTCTCTGAGTAATAATGAAAATTCATGGTCAAATGCATTTGCATAAGTTAGCTTGGCTGATTTTTCAGTAGGTTTGATCTCTGCTGGAATCCTACTATACATCTTGTTAAATATTTTGGAGAAATCAGCAACAGTCTCATCTTTCTTTCTTCTGAGAGCACCAAACTCAGTGATATAATAGGTATGGTCTTTGGTGTCTCCCCACTGCCTCAGAAATAGGTCTCGAAGTTCTTCAATTATGGTGATAGAGTTGGCAGGCAACTCTCTAAACCACTTTCTCACATCTCCATCCAGACTTTCAACAAATACCCTCATCCATATATCTTTAATTTCAATGTTCTGATTGTTTGCATAACTCAAGAAAGCCTCCCAATGTTCTTCTGCAGTTACTTCACCTTGTCCATTGAATCTGTGCATATATTTTTGATAATCTCCTCCAGGCAAAGCATGTAAAGGCTGAGGTAGGACTAATGGAGCATACCTGGCTGCTACCATCCTGTCCATCATATCCATGGGTGGGTTTTGACCTGCCATTGTGGACTGAGGTTTTGAGGAGGAAGAAACTTGACTGGAACTTGCTTGAAAAGGGTTCTTTCCTGTTTTCAGCTGAAAAAGAGGGATTTTTCCAGGAGAAGTAGTCTTGGCTTTCAAAAATGTTTCAGGATTGGTAAAAACTTGAAAAGTATTTTCAGGAATGGTAGGTTTTATCCAAGGTGAGTCTTCAGTTAGGTCTAATGAATCACCCAACTGGTCAGGGTCACAAAAGGCTGGTAAAGATTGGGACCTTCTGAGTTTTCTTGCTGTTTTTAAAATATGTTCTGGGTATGAAACCCCTGAATGCAACGGTGAAATAGGTCTACTCCGGGTTCCCACTCCTCTACAAGCCAGTGTGTCCAAATTTGGTGAAAATAGCCTTCAAAAGATGTTGGTTTAAGTCCACCTCTTAAACCAGGAAAAATGATAAGTATCCCAGGGAAGATATGCTTCAGCTTCATCCTCGGCAACGGAGCCAAAGATGTTTGTGCCAGAAATTGTTCCTAAGGCTAGGGGAACAAGCCAACACAATCTCAAGAGTAAAACTCAATAAATAAAACAAAGTTTAGGGTTTTTGGTATGATTTAAATGGTTGTAAGCTTCAAGAACATGCAGGGAATACATTCAAGAGAAAAGAAACAACTAAATCATAAACATAAACTGATAAAGATGCCTAAAATATCACATAAGATCCAATCAAAGAGACTATGCTGAGGTTCATACATTATAGGATAAGCATTACAAGAAAAACACATTAACTAGCAATGAATTTATCATTTAAGAAGCAAAACATGCTCAATAACAAAGCCAACATAGAGAAAATGAAGGGGAAAAAGTCATATATCACATTATTTCATCAGAAAATGCATATAAGAGTTACAGTACCTATCTCTGAACAAGTCTGAAAGTATAAGCAGCTTGCAGACCTCCTGATGCTCCCAAAAATCAGAACCCTAACAATGTATTGCTAACTCATCTAAATAGGAACATTCTCCCAAAGTCAGTTAGGTCTCACATCCTAACTGTCCCCATCGAATCACTAAGGTAAGGTAAAAGTACTTTTTTACAAATTTACAAATTGCTAAAAATAGCAAATCATTAACAAAAACTGTTTGTCAAACTGATTCATTAATTAAAGCATAACTAATTCAAATCTCCTTTGCTACTTCAGCAAGTAGGTATAAACCATCTAGGTTTCGAGACCTCTTTTTTTCTCTTTTGTGTTTCTTCTCCATATCAACTATCTTTTTCTGAAGGTCTTCATTCTCCTGCTGTAAGATTTCAACTGTCTTCTCTAGCTCTGTGGAATACCTGTCAGTGGATGCCTTCCTTTTTAACACTTCTTTAGACACTTCTGATAGTTGTAAGAAATGATGATGTACATCTTTCAACTCCTCTATAAGCCCCTTGTTGACTTTAAACATACTGTCATTAGTCTCCTTTAATTGTTTTACCTGTTGCTTGTATTTCTGAACTCTTACCTGCAAGCTTTCATCATCAAAACAAGGGTTTTCCAATACATTTGCATCCTGCATTAAAAGATCTGAGAAATCAACATGAACAATTGACTCTTCTAAAAATTTCTGCTTGCTTGAGTATAGCTTGATCCTCTTCATCCCATTCCTGATTTTCAAGAGTACATGCCTTTGGTTTTTCTTCTTCCTGCTATTTGATGAGTCTATCTTTAATCTCAACAATTATTTCAGATAATTCAGACCTAGGCTGTTCAATTTCTCTTACTAACTGTGATCTTTTTGTTTTTGCAGACTGGGAAGAAGAAGAAGGCTTGGCAATTGACTTCCCCTTGCTTTTGCTGCCCTGTTTAACAATTTCTGCTTCTTCATTAGAGGAAGAATCAATCACAACAACTTCTTGTCTGAAATTTAGCTTGGGATCAAGTAGCTTTTTCATATTCCACCCGAGTTTATTAGTTGGCCTAGTTTTAGGCCTTCTGTATGAAGCTACAGTCCTCTTTTTCTTCTTCTTAGGTCTAGCTGATTTAACCTCTAACGTGAGGAATTATCCACATGCTTCAGCACTTAGCTCTGCTTCATCAACTGGCTGTTCATCCTCTAATAAATATCCTTCATCCTCAGATAGAATGGTGAGGGGGCTTCTTTGTTTAGTTTGCACTTCATCTTCAAGTATAGCAGCCTTCTCTTCATCAACAGTCTTGGTTTCTTGAGTATTTGCTGCTGGTGGCAATTGCAAACTAGGCTGCAATTTTTCTCCTGCAAACAATGAGTACCTGTCTTTAGGGAAATCTAAAGACATTTTGAAATGACTGTCAACTTTTACCTGTTTTGCTACCTTTTTAGCCTTAACATTATCTTTATCTGCAGGTTTAGCTGTGTGACCTAGATTTTTCATCATCACTTTTCCCTTATCAGTCCGCCTTTTAAGCTGCTGGTCTTCTTGCTGGGGATGAACATCTAACCATAACAAAAAGAATTCCCAAGTCCTACCCTCATGTTGCAACACTGTGGTGATGATCGGTTTGATCAGAACATGATGAAAAAGTGATTGGGAGGTATGATCTTCATGTTGTTTTATCCTGATGGACATCTTCTGCAGGCTCCTCAAAAAGAAGAAAGGCAGGTTCATCTTAGAGACTCCTACTATGTGTTGGAGGAATCTAAAATGATATTTAAATACAAATGAATACCTGCCCTCACAGGTCACATAGCTCTGAAGTATCCTTATGGGCTCAATCCATTCTTTCCTGAAATTTTGAATAAGAATACCCTTGTTCCAGTCAGGAGTCACATTAGGCAACAGGTACCTTTGTGGTTCAAAATCGAAAGGCAACTTTTTGAACCAATGTTCACCCTCATTACTAATCTCAGTAGCCTCTGCAATTAATTCCACAGTCAATTTGAATTTTAGAGCATCTAGCATGACCATATCATCTTTAGGTCCCTTAGAAAATTTACAAGACACCTGTGTATTGTAGCCATCTATCTTCCTGAAGAAATTCAGCCAACCTGCTTGTTTGAACAATTTTGCACAGTCAGGAAGCTTCTCAATCCAGGTTAAGTCAGTGGGCTCAGCCCTGTTGACCTTACCATTTTTCCCACTCTTGCCCATCTTCTTCTTTCAGGAATTAGAAACAATCTGGTTTTAGGTTTCAAAGATGCTTGTAGACTGATTTTCTGTTCTTTGAACTCCTTCACAATCTGCTATACATTCCTGGATAGGTCTTCAATGTTCCCTTGTTACAACAGTACAAACTCGGTCTGTATATAGGTAAATTGTGAGAGCTTCATGAAACAGTCATAAGAACAGAATAACACCGCTCATTCTTCAAAAATGAAATATCAAACATTATGTCAAACTGTTTTCAGACTGTATGCCATCCCAGCTCCTCATTTTAGGGTTAAGGCAACAAGCACTATGATATGCATTCAGATATGATCTTTTCCTTTAGTACAAACTGATCCAAATCACAGAAAACAACACTTTGATTAATTTTAGTGTCTAGGTTGTTCAATGTAATTGAAGACTGTCAGTGAATGTGGCTGTTCTATCCTCAATATTGTATTCCTATTTCTGTGTATCAACCAGCCTCAATCTTCAAACCCTAAAATTCTCACAGCTTCAGATTTTGCAAGAGTAACATCAACCACAGGCTCATTAGATCGACTGGAGACTATCTGTATGAAAAGGGAGAAAAACACCACTGTCTGCAATATATTCACCTTAGCCAAAAGACTGTCTTCAAAACCTGTATATAAAAGCCAACATGTTCTCCAAACAATTGATTTTACAAATCATGACAGTTATCAACAGTTTCACCAGTAAACTGAACACTTTCTGTTTGAAGGATGAACATAATGAAACAATCTATAAATCATCTCAAGGCTGATTCCTGTAGATTCTGATTCAAATGAACATTAAGTCTGAGAGAAATCCTTTTCAGTTAGCTCATTGTAGCTAATATGCATCAATATCAGATTTTTTCTTTTAGTATATTGGAGAGCAAACATAAACAACCTTCCTTCAAACTGTCATCGAAATTCCAAAAATTGAATGCTTTAAACTTAAGAGTATTTTGATGCTCTGTTCAGTGAACTTCTTCAGAATAGCTCCAGTCAGTTATTTCTATGGTGAACAATTCATTTTGTAACCTATTCTATCCACTACAGCAACCAATTTCTCCAGAATAACCTTCAGCAAGAAAAACCCAATTTTTTCAATTATAGAGGTTTGTATTGAAATACCTACCGATTGTTCAACTGCCACGGCTTAAACCTTCGTTTTAGGCTGTCAACTGCCTCTCCTTGTGCATACAGGTGTTTTCATATTATTACTTTGACTGCAGGTGAATAGATTAAAAAGCCCTAATTTTCGCTATCATTCATAACACTGTCTCTTCTCCACAACAACGCAATCCACCTTTTTAGCAGCTAACTTTACTTCACGAGCAGTCTTCTCCTATGACAATGCATGTGAAAAGAGAACTATGCCAGCTTAGACCAAGATTTACTGATAACTGTCTAACTGATTCCGCATTATAAGCAATGATGAGCCTGATAACCACCTGAAAGCGTGCTGAAACTGCAGCCTACACGTGCTAAACCACTCACCCAATGCGATTAGTCACTCACAAACTAAAATCATGATAGAAATTGATTTGAAAATTGAAAAAACAAAGGGCCGCGATATTCTTGTAGCGCGCCCTTTGTTAAATTTTTGTCCAGCGCTACAAGAATATGTCCAGTCTTAAAATTTCGTTGTTTTTCAACTTTCTGCTAATTTGTCGGAGGTTTAAAAAGCTTCTAAAGTGATAATAATGTCTAGGTAAGCTCCAAATAAACATTCATGAATCAAATGTTTGATATAATGACCTTTCTTTAACCCCTTTAAAATACAAAGGACCAAAACTAAAAGAAATCTATAAAAAGCAAGCTCAAAAAACCATTTAATCCACTAAAAAGTTCTTTAAAGAAAACTAAAAATAAGACTTAAAACAAAACCTTGATTGAAATAAAAATGGAAAAACCAACCAAAAATGGAGGAGACAAACCAAAATTGAAAAGAAAATTTACTGACTTAACAGTACCCTATAAGTATCATAGGTTCGCTCTCTCATAAGGTCAAAGCTTCGACACTCATCTTTGTTGTGTCCTATTGACTTACAGAACTTGCAATATGGATTCTTAGGTACTTGCACATATCTTTGTATCAGATAGCAGTCTTCAGATCGATGCTGGCCAGTTGTTATACAAATCTCACAATATAGAACATTAGGGTTAAATGGGTTTGGCGCACCAATATTCAGGTAATTTCTTAGCACATGACATTGTTCCTTGTCATGACCTTCTGTCCTACATCATGTACACCAAACCTCTTCGTGAATAGATTTCCCCTTCTTCATGTCGCGAAGCTCCAAATCCATTTCTGCTAATTGTGCTTGTATTTGGGCTATGCCAGAATTATCTTCGGCAGGAGATGTCTCCAGTTTCATGGCAATCTCCAAAGCCTCTTGCTGATCAGCAACCTTCTATTGCATGAGTGGAGTTCTGATATGAGGTAATAGGGCTGCAATGAACCATTATTTATGCTGCGCTGGTCCAATAGTGAAACTAGCTTGATCTAGCAGAACTTTGAACCTCTGATCAAAGTCCCAAACTGATTCACCTCACCTTTGCTGAATCTCTTTCAATTCAGTTATACACCGTGACTCTGATTTAGGCTTCTTGAACTCTTTGATCATTGCTTCTTTAATATCATCCAAGGCATGGTTCTGAGTATTGGAAAACTTCATAAACTAGGTCAAAGCCCGGTCTCTGAAATAAGTAACCAGCTGCGCTCTTCTTATATCTTGATCCATAATGTCCTTCGCAGTCCACACAGCTTCGCATAAGAACCAAAACTGTTCTGGATCCTCTGATCCAGTTCCTTTGAAGACTGGTAGCTTGATGTCATCATTCATATGGGCCATTTTATATCTAGGGGGGGAGGGTGGGAGACTGCTAGTAGGCGGGGGGGAACTTACTCGAGTAGACTGACCTGCGACAGGAATACTTGGGCTAGGGTTACTTTCAGACTGCGACGGTTTCTCAGGGATAACAAATCTTCGCTGCGGGGTTGTAGGATGGTTTCTAACATAAGAGGTTTCTTCAGACTTAGAGTCTTCTTCGGTATTCTGACCTAGGGTATAGGATCCAAAATTTCTCTTGTATCTTTTACCGCTTTGCAACAAACCACTTTGCTCATCGAAGTCACTTTCACTTCCAAACATAGGTTAGTGGCAACAACTCTAGCAATCGGATTCTATAAGCAATATACCTTTTTCAGCCAAGAGCATTTTAATTTTCAAACTAAATGAATTCAAGTACTTACCCCTTGGTCCTTTGAAAAACTATCTTTCAGCTTCGCTAAAAGAGGTACTTGTGTCGATGGAAAACTCCGTCACAAATGCTTCAAGGGTTCGCGTTGTCCAGAAATCAATAGCTCGTGATATCGCGTTGTTCACTCTTTTCAATATGTTAATTCTTGTGGGGGTCCAATCAGGAAACTGATCTTCCTTGAAGTTGGTCTTTCTTTTTGTCAACCTAGATAACCACTAGTGCAATTCTATGTGGATACTACTAAAGAAAATTTCATGAATATCAGTAAAAACGTACCTTTGCAAAAAGTTGTCTGAGCTGCGACGAGGATCCTTATTTTCTTGCTCAGCAAATTTCAGATAAGTCTCTTCAATCCAATCACCGATTTATTTTACTGAGGGCCTCCAAAACATACCCCTCCAGGTACGACATAGATCCCTCTTGAGTAGATACTGAGTTCAACCGGCAACAAAACCAATTTGTTGGGCTATAGGGTAGATCCAGGGTTTATACTTTAACTTCGCACCAACAAAAAGACCCACAGTGTTGGCCCTTTCGGCAACAACCTGCGAACAGGTTGCAGTCTCACCCGAAACAGCTATGGGGTGCCACAGAATCAGGTTTCTCCAAGCAGAAGAGGGATATTACTGTACCTTTAGGATTAAAAACAATTATTTATACAAAATAGAGCTTCAACATTCACTAAAATAGCTTCGTAGTTTAGATAAATAACGTTACTTTCTTAACCCTTAACTGGGAATTCACAGCGAAGTTACTATTTAACAGTTATCTTACTTTAGCATTCACCTACTTATCAAAAGCATAAAAACATCACAGCACAAAAATAACACAACACAAGATTTAACGTGGTTCACCCCTAAGGTAGGGGCTATGTCCACAAAACTGCTTTTATTCAACTCTTTACAAAACAACAGTTCTGATCTGGGCACTCAGCTGCAGATCCTTCCTTCAAGCCTAACTGCGCACTTAGTTGTAGTTCCTTTCTTACAAACTCTAAGCTGTGCACTTAGTTGTAGTTCCTTTCCTTACAAAAACCCTCTACGCAAACAGCTGCAGAGGTCGTCCACGCACACAGCTGGGACTTGAACTTAAAAAACAAAATAGATCTTAACTTCACATCACATGATCCTCATGTCATTAGATACCCTTGACAGCTTTACATGAGTGCCTATTTATACAAGTGCACTCTTACAAAATCATGGGATTACACTCGAAATTTATGGACAATTACAAAAAAGAGGGCTTTGACGCAACCCCGACACCCCTAAGACTATTTTGAGTTGCAACTCCGCTTACGAGCTTCCACAAAAACCGCGGAGTTACCAAAATTAAGGACTGTTAAGGTGCGCACCCCAATAGTGAACCTTGACTATGCGGTGCTACAAAGCCGTAATTAGAGGAGTAAGTGGGTTCTTGATACCCATACCCATAAGGTTGATAGCGCTTTCCATATTGTGGTCCATAATATGGTGCATGAGAAGTTCCATAAGATGTCCCATGGGATATCCCATGAGAAGCTCCATAAGTAGGTATATGGGGAATGCCATGCGATGGATTGTAAGACAATCCAGAAACAAGAATATGACCTCCTGAGAAAACAGGAGATACTTGACTCTGAGAAACTACTGTACGAGTAGTCGTAGTAAGGAACATGACTAGTATCAACATTCTGACCCAAAGGACCATGTGAATGAGGGGGAGGAAGGGTTGTCAAAAATGTGTTCGAAGGAGTAGGAATAGAGGACGAAGGGACATGTGAAGGGATATAAGTGGTATTCCCTATGGTCACTTGTCTTGGTTCTGGTATCCGCATATGAATACTGACATTAGGCCTAGGACGAACATGTGAGGTAGATTCCACCACCGGGATGGAAGGTGCAATGTGACTAGTGCTCCCAAATCTCTCTGCATGGAAATGAATGGGAATGCCCCTAGGCTTAGTGTTAGGTTCAATTTCTAACTTGGCATGATGTGTCGGATCACGTGCAGGGATATCAGGCATGCCATAACTAACATGACTGGTGCTTGTGGGTTCATGGTGAGTCTTTTCGCCCAGAAATCAATACCAACGACCTATGAATGATGGATCGTATCCGAAATGTGAAGGTATATTAGGTGAAGGATCATATACAGGAGTAGGATCTTCCTCCCCAACCTCTTGAGGTGGAGAGGATATATTAGGAATCTCATCCTCATGATCTCCCATCGTGTGTGAATCAATGTGATAAGTAGTCTACCTGGACAGTCTACTTCTCTCTCCCAAAGGAATAGGAGATGTAGAAAGCGGAAGTCCTGCTAAACGACAAGAATGGCAAAGTGTCGCACGCGAATCCAAAATGACTCAAAAAAAGAAAAAGACTCTATATAATTATGTAAACCCTAGGCAAACTAGTGTGCATAGAGCATACACCTATATAATGTAAAGCCAAATCACAAGCAAGCAAGGGTAGGATATGTGAGCTCCCGAATGAAGTAGGTATGTCTCACCTAGGAGAGGCTTGAGACTCCCATACACAACAAGTGGAGGTTCGTAACCAATTATTGTGGCCCTCAGCTTCAACGCATATAGCGACTGTGTTGTCTGACCCCAACCTAGCCAGGACACCTGCAGAATAACCTCTGTGAAGTACCCCCTCGATAACCTAGGTAAGGAAACTAAGGTCACCTCAATATAATCAATTCTCAAGCATATAGTTGCAGGAGGGATTGACCATATGAGCAGGGTAGCAAAGCCCGAAACTCTCGAAAGAGCCCCCAGATACGAATACAATCCTGGAAATATATTCGGTGCTACTCAGTTATGATTAGGGGTCATCCCAATCAATAACCGCTCACACTGCCATGTGCTTAACTCCCTTGTAAGAAGAGGATCCTGAGAAACACTAATTATACCAAGGAATTTCACACTCTCACTTGGACAGACACATACATGTTGTTGTTTAGTGGTCTTGGAGAATTTACTCACAGTGAACTATTCCAAGACCCTAAAACCTAATCTTTTTGGTGCACCCTTTAAAAGAAAAGAGTGTAATTCATTTTATTATGTGTTGATTTTAATTGGCTTATTACTCAGAAGGGTAAATGATTGTGCAACTAATGGTGTTATGACGCAACAAGAAGTAAAATGCACACCTATCAATCAATGCAAATGCACTGTGTCATATGAAAAATGGGGTATGCTACTACGTGAAATGCAAAATTCTCCTTCAAATGAAAAATGCAATCATTCCTATATGAAAATCTGACTAATATTTTTCCAAGCAAACCTAGTGCAAGTACCATGTAAAATGCAAAATGCAAAAAATGCATCATGATGCAAAAAGAAAATATTTTTGTATTTTTTGAATTAAAATGAGATAATGAAGCAAAATAATGACTCTACGACCCCCAGACTCTACAAGCACTATTAGACAGCACCCAAGCAAAGCACCAAGGTAAAAGAGACCTAATGCACTAATCTCAAAACAAAAAATAGAAAATGCAATGACAAGAACATTTCAAAAAATTCTAACTAAAATACATCTCTGGCCAGAAACAGAGGTGTATACAGACTCTAGAAGCATCCAAGGAGACTCAGCAATCATCAAAACTCACCCAGCAACACTTAATATTCCCCTAAAAATCAAAACTCAGGGCATACATGACTATGTGCAAAAAACCCGCGTATATACATGGATATCCCAGTTAAAACCGCGTGTACATGCGATTGTGAAGAAAAAAATCACGTATAGGAAGTAAAAGAGATAAAAATAAGGTAAACCATACAACCTGAGACAAACTTTACTCCTATTAGACACTACAAGACAAATATTCCCCTAGACATGACTCAGAAACAGAGAAATCAGAGCAATTTAAGAACATTGAATGCCGATAAAAACCCCCAAAGGAAATGACTAGGAACTCCCCAGTATGGTCACCAATTCTATTACGGAGAAAAATTCCTATGGCTTGGGGTACCACAAAAGACAGAGTGACCACAGAGGACAATCTTTTCCAATATGCAAGATAAACCAAACATATAACACTAAAGGGTCTCGATACATACCTTATTCTGGATGGTTGATGTAGATCCCCGTTGATCTTTTCCACTCTCGCTTGTATAAGTAATTTGCTCTCTCAACATTCAGCAAACAAGACAAGCATGCTATATATAATTGTGTTAGACCTACTCTAGGATATATAATCAATAACATATAAGCATTTAAAAGCATCCATGGATTCAATACTCATTTAAATACACATTATTGGACAAGAAAATATATTTATATTAATATAAAACATAGATTACAATAGTGACAACCTCTGTTGGTATGTCTGCAAATTGGAGAAATTGAGTCCTCCACCTGGGCCTCCACCAGTTCAATCCTCCGTCTCTTGATGGAAAGCTCACAAGCAAAGGCAAGCTTGGGAAGAACACAAAGTGCTCCAAGGGATAAAGGGATGCAGACTCAAGTATAAGCTCCAACAACAATGGACTATAGTTTTCTTGCTCTTCAATTCCTCTCCTTTCAATGTATCCAAAGGGTTCCTTATATAGTGCTTCAATGGGGTAATGGAAGGTCAAATCCAAGCGATCTCAAGGCATATGGAAGGCCAAGAGACAAGTGACTTAGATCCACATCAAGGAAAGCTCCAAAACTATTTGGCCTTTTGAACACATCCCGATGTATGCAGGTTTGAGGGTCAAATCCGCGTATATACACGAGAATAGGTTTAAAAGTTGTGTATAGCAAATAATGCATGTTTTTAGGGATGATCTTGGAAACATCAAAGGTACAAAAATGGTCCATGCGGTCTAAAGATTCTGTAGAGGGACAGGGAAGGCCATAAAGGTGTGATCCACCATGTGTGGTAAAATCAGCTGTAACAGTTATACAATTAGATTGATGGTTGGATCCACACAATAAACAAAAAAGTTAACCTGGAAAACCCACTATGAAAAAATCCCTAGCCATAAATTAGGAATATGCGTTGCTCTTTTATATAGAGTGAAAATACAAAGGAATGGGTACTCTCTATAGATTTACTATATGACCAAAATTTCTACTGCAATGACCTCCTACCTCCTATTTTCTACTATAATATTCACTTTCATGTTGTTTCTCAATTTTTAACTATTACAATAATCAACCCATAGTTAGCTACCTTAGACATTAATTAATCCAATTTTTGTCTTATTTGTCTAGTTTCCATATTCCACCTTATGCAAGTTGTCCTCCACACATCCATAGTGGTCAAACTTGCTAAATTTGAGTCATGGAGCAATTGGGAAACCTCTTGGAATCAAATCTGCTTTATTCTTGGCCTCCCTAGCACATGTCTTCTTTTTTCTGCTTTATTGCCTGCTTTTTCTGATTTTTAAGGCAATTGGGAAAGTTTGACTAGGTGAAGTTAACTTGTTTTTTGTCCTCAACATCCTCCACTCTTTTCTCCTATGAAAAGCATGTATGATTTTTCATTCCACCACCTATTAGCTTGCCTAATTGATTTTGCCAATTTGTGAGCTCCTAAACAGTTTTGGAAACTGCTTTATGCACCTATGGGGGATTTGCTTAGATTTAGTAAGCCTGCTTTTGACTAAATTCGAATGGCATCCTTATGCATTCGAATATCTCATGTAATTATTTATTGTGGCATCCTATGAATTCACAGGGTTGGCTATTGTACACTTATTCAATACAGATTAGTGGTCAGCTCCATATTCAGTCTCTTTTGTAAGTAATTTGCATGTGTAATTGGAAATTGTTGTGAGTGTAATTTTTCTAACACCTGGGTTCAATTTCCACATGGTATTAGAGCCTTTGTAGATTTATTTCTCTCCTTCCAAATTGTTTTGCAGGTTTGACATCATTGACTGGGAGCATTCTGCTGACTGATGGGACAATTTCTGAGCTATGGATCAATCTCAGAAGATCATCTTGACTCCATTTAACTTCTTTGAATGGAAAGCAGAGATGGAGATACTGTTGAGAGTGAAAGGCCTCTACAGAGTGACTATGGCAATAGAATCAGAGCCCAATTCAACTGCAGAGAAGATTAAATGGCACAAAAGGAGGGATGAGGCCTATGGCCTCCTGTGTCTGAGCATATCTAGAGACCTCCTTTTCCATCTTGATGGATTGACATCACCGAATGAAGTATGGGAGAATCTTGTTGATCTTTTTGGAAAGATAGACGAGATGAGGGGACATCAAATTGAAAATGAATTGATCTCCCTGAGTCCCAATAGCTTTGAATCCCTGCAACTCTATTTTTCCAAGTTCAAAGCACTTGTTTTGCAACTAGAACAATGTGGGATCGAAAAGAAGCATGATCAGCTGGTATTGGCCATACTCTCGAAGATTGGCCCTAAATATTCAGTGTTTTTTTGACCTTCTATGCCACAAAGTTGACAGCTCGAGCTTGGAAAATGCCTTGCCATGTAGATTTCATGGAATCTCTCACACAAGAACAAGATAAATTGGTGATGATGGGCACCATCAAACCTTCCAAATACCAAGATCTGGTTGCTGGAGATTCGAGGGTGGATTCAAAAAGCAAGAAGAAAGCTAAAAATCCACCTAAGCAAAAGAGAAACAAGAAAAAGTCTCCAGAGGAGCCTCAAGGTTCCAAGAAGAACCCCCAGAGGAAGAAGAACAAAGGAGAAATGAGACAGTGCACATACTGTAGTAAGGGAAATCATTCTGAAAGCTCCTACATGAAGAAGCAAATAGACATGCTGACCCAACTCCTAGAGAAGAATGGCATCTCCCTTCTAGATAGCTCAAAGAAGAGGGAAGGAGGATCAAATTCAGAAGACAGAGAGAGATTTCATGCATTGGTTGTTGGCACATCAAGCTCACCTAGTTTCATCATTGATTCTGGAGCTTCAGGACATATGGTTTTGACCAAGGAGGCATTCACCTCACTTGACATGTCCAA
>LPNX010063157.1:0-68401 GCA_001517045.1 Pseudotsuga menziesii | reverse complement strand
AGGAGTTGCAAATCACACTTCGAAGGTATACATGTTCTCACACTTCCTACCCTACTCAAACCCCTCTGCTCTTCTGATTCATGCTAATAAGGCAAGCAAGATTTGGCATGAAAGATTTGGCCACCTAAATTACAAGTATCTTTCTGATCTTAGTGAAAAATAAATGGTCATAGGGTTACCAAAGATTAAGTTTTCCAAAGGAGTCTGTCAAGGTTGCATCCTAGGAAAACACCCAGAGCATAAATTTGAGAAAGTTAGTCATGAGAGAACCTCTGCACCTCTTGAGTTGATCCATAGTGATGTTGCTGGCCCATTTCTTCATATGTCAATGAGTCAGGCCAAATATGCATTGACATTCATAGATGACTTTTCCAGGTATTGCTAAGTTTACTTCCTGAAACACAAGTCTGAAGTTTTTGGCCTCTTCAAAGTCTTTAAGGCTTTGGTTGAAAACCAGTCTGGGAGGAAACTCAAGGTCCTCAGATATGAAAATGGTGGTGAGTATGTCAATTATAAGTTCATTCAATATTGTGCAGATGCGGGCATTCAGATGTATCATTCTATCCCTTACACACCACAGCAGAATGGTGTTGCTGAGAGGAAGAACAGATCACTGAAAGAGATGGCAACCTGCATGATGGAGGCTAAGAATTTGCCACCAAAGTTTTGGGCCAAAGCTATAAACTATGCAGCCTATATCTAGAATAGGGTACCTCATAAATATCTTGATGGTATGACTCCTTTCGAAGCATGGAGTGGGCACAGGCCAGATGTGACCCATTTCAGGATTTTTGGCTCAAGGGCTTGGGCTAGAATTCCAACAGAAAAGAGGAAGGCTTTGCAGCCCCAAAGCCAAGAGTGTCTATTTGTTGGGTACTCTAAAGATTCAAAAGGGTACAAGCTGATAAATTTTAGCACAAACAAATCCTTCATTGAAAGGTGTGTCCAGTTTCAAGAATAGCCCCTAGCAGCAGTGGAAGTTGGAGAATCCTCTTCACCACCAGAGCCTCTGAATGTAAGTGAAGAGATAGTTGAACATGCTGATTCTGATATTTCTGATAATGATGATTTAATTGCAGATCCTAACAGTCCTACAATACCAAAATGGGAATCCAAGACCATTCATGCAGCTGGAGAACTAGCTGGAAATCCTAATGATCCTAGGAGGACTATATCTCAGTTTGAGAGTGCTCTGTGCATGAAAGATCATATGTTTGTAGAGAAATGCTATCTGATGGTTGAATCAGACCTACAGACATAGGAATATGTAAAAAATGATCCAAGATGGAAAACAGCCATGAAAGAAGAGTTCAACTTACTCCAGAAGAGCAACACTTGGGAGCTGGTTGATCTTCCCCCAAGGAGGAAGCTAGTTCAGTGTAAGTGGGTGTACAAAACCAAATTTGCTGCTGATAGTTCACCTCTGAAGTACAAGGAAAGATTGGAATCCAAGGACTACTCACAAGTACATGGCATAGACTACAATGAGACCTTTGCACCAGTGGCAAAGATGGACTCCATTAGGCTAGCCTTAGCCATTGCAGCTTCAAAGCAATGGGAGGTACACCACATGGATGTGAAGTGTGCTTTCCTGAATGGAGATCTCACTGAAGAGATATACATGCAGCAGCCTCAAGTATTTTCTACTAACCCATCTCTTATGTGCAGGCTAAATAATTCATTGTATGGGCTTAAGCAAGCCCCCAGGGCTTGGTATGCCAAGCTTGATAGATTTCTGCTATCACTGAATTTTGCTCGATGCAAATCAGATCCAAATGCCTATTTGAATCTGATTCATGGTTCATTAATGATAATTTTTTTGTATGTTTATGACCTTCTCATTACAGGAAGCTCAAATGATGAAATTGCTTCCTTGAAGGATGCAATGAACCATGCCTTCTCAATGAAATATTTGGGCTTATTAAGCCAATTCTTGGGGCTTGAGATTGCTCAAACCAAAGAAGGAATCAAATTACATCAGTCCAAGTATGCCTTGGATTTGCTGAACAAATCCAATATGAAGGACTGCAAGCCAAGCAAGATTCCTTTCCTTTCAGGATTTAAGCTTGAAGAAGCTGATTCTTCACCTATGGTAAACAATACACTGTATAGGCAATTGATTGGATGTTTGTTGTATTTTACATATACTAGACCTGATATTTATTATGCACTAAGTGTGGCTTCAAGATACATGGATCAGCCTCATGAGATCCATTGGAGAGCAGCCAAAAGGATCCTTAACTTTGTTCAGGGAACAAGGACTCATGGGATCTTCTACAAAGCTAAATATGATCTTGATTTGATTGGGTTTACTAACATTGATTGGGTAGGTGATAGCATAGATCGAAAGTCAACATCAGGATATGTGTTCATGCTTGCAGAAGGGCCAATCAGCTGGTCAAGCAAGAAACATAGTGCCATTGCACTCTCATCTACAGAACCAGAGTACAGAGGAGTTGTAAATGAAGCAACTCAATGTTTATGGTTGCGAGGTGTAGAAATTCAGGCCAGCAATAGATTAATTTTACCCACAACAATTATCAATTGATCATGCAAAATTGCTAACAATGGAGACTGAATATGGAGCTGTAACACAAAATTATATTAATTGAGTGTAAAATAGCCAACCCTGTAATAACATAGGTTGCTGAATATATAGAATGCATCAAGAGATCGAATGCATAAGGAAGCATCCAAAACTAGCATAAAGCAGGCTTACCCAAAATAGGCAAATCCCCCATAGGTGTAAAAAGCTGATCCCAAATCTGTCATGAGGCTCACAAATTTGCAAGGGCACATGGGCAAGCTAATGAGTGGTGGAATGGCAGCTCATACATGCTTTTGCATGGAGGAAAGAGTGGAGGATGAAAGGGGCAAAAAACAAGTTCACCTCACCTAGTCATGCTTTCCTATGTGCCTTAAAACATTGAAAAAGTAGAAGGGCGCCTAGGAGGCCAGGAATAAAGCAGATTTGATTCCTAAGGCTTTCCCAAGCACTACATGAGTCAAATATGGCAAGTTTTACCTCTATGGATAGGCAATTAGCAACTTGCACATGGTGGGACTCATGAACTAGGCAAATAAGACAAAAATAAATGAATTAATGTCTAAGTGGGTAATACTATGGGTTTGATTATTCTAACACAGGGGTTACTTGGAGAGTGTTGCTTCAAATCAGAATACTCAACTACTATCTATTGCGATAATCAGAGTGCCATTTGAATCTGCAATGATCCAGTTCAGAAGCAGAGAACCAAACACATTGAGATCCATATGCACTACATCAAATAGCTTGTGCATGATGACACCATTCACCTACTCTTTTGTTCATCTTCAGAACAAGTAGCAGATATCTTCACCAAAGTTTTTTGTGAGAAGACATTCAGCAATATAAAATCACTGTTGGGGATTGTTGATCATGCTGTGAAGCATGAATGATGACAATATTTCCAAATTTTGTTTTACTGTCCATGTTTAAGGGAGGATTTTTCCCACTGGGTTTTTGCCTCTTTCCTTGGTTAAATGGACATGCAGTATGTAAAGGGTGACTAAACCTTGTTGCTAGGCCCTATAATTTTCTGATATTTTACTCATAATTCAGGCTTAATGGGGGGTGTTAGAATAATCAACCCATAGTTAGCTACCTTAGACATTAATTAATCCAATTTTTGTCTTATTTGCCTAGTTTCCATATTCCACTTTATGCAAGGTGTCCTCCACACATCCATAGTGGTCAAAATTGATAAATTTGAGTCATGGAGCACTTGGGAAACCTCTTGGAATCAAATCTTCTTTATTCTCGGCCTCCCTAGCGCATGTCTACTTTTTCTGCTTTATTGCCTGTTTTTTTTTAGTTTTAAGGCAATTGGGAAAGTTTGACTAGGTGAAGTTAACTTGTTTTTGGTCCTCAACATCCTCCACTCTTTTATCCTATGAAAAGAATGTATGATTTGTCCTTCCACCACCTATTAGCTTGCCTAATTGATTTTTCCAATGCGTGAGCTCCTAGACAGTTTTGGAAACTGCTTTATGCACCTATGGGCGATTTGCTTAGATTTAGTAAGCCTGATTTTGACTAAATTTGAATGGCATCCTTATGCATTTGAATATATCATGTAATTATTTATTGTGGCAGTCTATTACTTCACAGGGTTGGCTATTGTACACTTATTCAATACAGATTAGTGTTCAGCTCCATATTCAGTCTCTTTTGTGAGTAATTTGCATGTGTAATTGGCAATTGTTGTGAGTGTAATTGTTCTAACACCTGGGTTCAATTTCCACATTAATAATATAATAACATGATAAGAATGGAACCTCTTCTTCTCCTAATGGTATGGTATTTAAGATAGCACAATGGTCATCTAGTGTTAGTTTTAGGGTTTTTACATGCCCCAACTACTGATTAGGGTTAGATTTTTGGAACTTATAGATTTTTCTTGAAAGTACACACATGAATATATCTGGATGTTTGATAAATGAGATCTGACATGGAATCCACTCAGGACCATGGTCATAAACTTGATAGGTCAATTTGCACGAGGCATAACATTTTCATAAGGACTCTGTTTGAAGCAATTCTTAGAGCATTGGAAAGGTATTAGAGTTTAGAATTAATTCAAGGATAATAGTAAAAGTGATGAAATTTTAAACCCCTAAAATATCATTTAGACTCTCAAATAGGTGCTAGAAAGTTCTATACCCTAAATATGCAAAGTGAGACCTACCCCTAAAATGGGACCTGCAAGCCAATTCATCCAATATTACTACCAAAAAAGGATTGAAATAGATGAAAATTTATATATTGATCCATTTTATAACACATCTCTCCATTTTGGGAGGATTTTGGTCCCCAAAATATTTTATTGAACGAGGTGAGGAAATTTGTCCTCTATCTTCTCCTTGGAGTACCATTTAGCGTTTCTTGGAATTCGTTGCTTCAACCCCACCTTCTAGAGTTCATACTTAGTTGTTTCGGACTTATTTTTAAAAATATATCTTCTTCTAACTTAGCCTCAACCTATAGTGCTAATTCCTCTATATAAGGTAATACCTACTCAGGTTCTTGATCCAACATGGAAGTTTCATAGTTTCATATTGTCTACATTCACTACAGAGTAAATACACATTTATGGCAGTAGATTGAGTTTGTAAGCATTGTATCCCACCCTTTCCAACACTTCAAAAGGAACATATTGTAATTCCTTAATATTCTTACCAAAACCTTTAATTATTTCCTTATTCAAGTGCAACCATACATTGTCTCCCACCTTGAATGTCTTCTAGACCTTTTGTCGATCATATCTAGACTTTTTTCTTTTCCTGTGAGTTCTTCAATGTCTCTTATTCTTGCAACTAGATTTTCTTAATCTTATCAATGAATTTTGTATCTCTTAATGATTCAGAAATGGTGTATTTCCTCACACTCCCTTGTTGTCTGTAAACAACATCTAGAGGTGAAGGTGAAGGATATACAAACCAAGTTTCAAAAGGGGACTTTCCAATGGAAGTGTAGACTACTCTATTATAAGAGTGTTTGATGTTGATCACATTTTTATCCCAAGTATTTGGATGCTTTTGATTGTAACCCCTCAAAATATGCACCAAATTATTAATGACTACTTATGTTTTCCCATTTGTTTGTGGATGGAATGTTGTAGATATGTTCAACCTAGTGTCAATATTCTTCTAGAGTGTAGTAAGAAGGCACTAATAAATATAGCATCAATGTTTGAGAAGATGCTCCTTGGTATCCCAAAGTGCACCTAGACCTGCTCAAAGCACATGTTTGTTTATTCTTGTCCATCGATGGTGTTTCTACTAGGAATAAGAATGCACATCTTATTGAATATGTCAAATTACACAAATAAATATTCATATCCATTCCTAATGGTTCGAATATCACCCACAAAATCGATGGGTATTCTCTCACATGGTCTCGTAGAAATAGGTAAGCGATGTTATAGACCTTGCTTCCTATTACTAGGTTTTCTTCCACAACAAAGTATGCATCCTCTAATAAATAGATCTACATATTCTTGCATTATTATCCAATAAACATATCTTTGTAAGTTATAAAGTGTATTCCTAACACTGAAACTCCTTGCAACTTTGGAGGTGTGGGCCTCTCACATGAGTTTCAATCTCTCACCTTTAGGGACACATATCTTGACAAAATTAGAGAGTAACACAAGTTGGAGATGATATTCAACCTTTATATCACCTTCTTCTACATGGAATTGTCCTTGTAGCTATTTAAATACCTCCTTCAAGTCCTCATCTTTTATGTATTTCTCCTTGTAAGCATCATGGGTAAAAGGATCTATATGCATATGAATTCCCAAATATGAAATCTTGGTTGTAGGTGGCCTTTATTGCATGTCTTATAGCTTGTTTGTATTTTCCTTCTTGTACTTGATGATTATATGGGTTTGTTATACAAATCACATCCACTTGTAGTGTCATGTTTGATGTAGCTTTTTGGCCTTCAAATATTGTAGGTGTTGGTGATCAATTTGAATGATGGTCTCCTTTCCCATTATATAGTACTTCAATGTTTTAACAAATTGTACCAAAGCATATATTTCCTTATCATATGTAGATTAGTTTAGGACTGCACCATGGAACATTTTAGAATTATAACATACTAGCCTTCCTCCTTGTATCAAAAATACTCCCATATCATACCCACTTGCATTTTCCTCCAATTTGAAAGGCTCCTGCGATTTAGACAATGCAGGAACTAGTTTCCGATTGATCTTTCACTTAATATATTCAAATACTTTCTATTGATTCATTCCTCATTAGAACCCCTTGTTGTTGACCACTTGGAATGGAGAGGCAAAATCTTGGCCAAAAACACTCTATGAAAATTTGAGCTATTGTGTTATCCCCAAAATATCATAACTTGAGTGACATTTGTAAGAGTTAGACACTTATTTATCGCCTCCATATTTATAGGATCAATCTTAAGTTCTCCTTAACCAATCACATATCCCAAATACAATAAATATTGTTGAGTAAATTCACATTTCTTAATGTTTGTCAGTGGTTGATGTTTTTTCAAGGTCTACAACACCTACTTGAGATGTGAGATATTCTCTTCCTAGATATCACTATAAAACAATATATCATCCAAATATAATTATCACAAATGAATTTAAGAAAGGACACAATGCATCATTCATCAAATTCATAAATGTAGATAGTGCATTACTCAAACTAAACATCATTACTACTCATTCATAAATACATTTCCTAGTATTGAAGGAGGTATTCTGGGTGTCTTCTTCCTTCACTCATACTCGATGGTATATTTGAGATCCAAATTGGTGAAGTACTTGGCATGTTGCAATTGATATAGTAAATCATCGATCATGTGCATAGGGTATTGATTCTTCAGAGAGATATTTTTCAAATCTCCATAGTCAATATACATCATCCAAGTACCATCATTATTTACTATGAAAATAGGTGACCCACAAGATGAGATGCTTTTTTGGATTATTCCGTGCTTCAGGAGTCACATCAACTATTTCTTCACTTCTTCTTCTTGCAAAGAAAATGATCTATACAGTTCAATGTTCAACAATGGAGAATCTAGCGATAGTTTTATTTCATTCTCCACTTCCATATTAGTAGGTATCCCACTAGTCTCATGGAACACTTCTATATATTCCTACAAAAGGTTCTCCAATTGGTGTTACTACTCTTTGGTACATCGCTCTAGAGATGCCTTTAATTTCACCAATTCACCTTCTTGTTGATTATGTCTTAAGAAAATAAACAAAAAATTTCTACTTTAACTAATCAACTTATTCATTTAGTGAGCACTTACCAGTGAGATATTTGATTTAACTTTGTGCAAGTTGATGATGAAATATTTCCCATCCTTTATCAAGCAGTATTGTTTTGGTTTCCTCGTGAATATTACAGCCATGTTATACATGTATGGGATTCCAAACACTAAAACAAAAACATTAAGGGGCATTACGTCTACCTCAACTTCAACAACATAATCTACACTTACGGAAAATTTAATCTTGGATTGTTTTATGAATCTAAGTTATATATACATATTTATCGATACCAATGGATAGGGGCTAGGGTGACCATGTACTTCCAATCCAAGATTAGCTACTAGATATTATGCTATGATATTTTCCCATTAACTAAAATCGAATAGAGCATCAACATTGGTATTATTGATATAGATCTTGATATGAAATAGTTTCATCATATCCTTCTCTTCCTTGTGATGAATGATACTCAAATTCACCTCATTAACTGAAGCGCATAAAATCTTATAATTCACATATAATATTCTCTCTACCTCTTTACTTGAATCAATGACTATATAGTTCTTCTTTTTATCATCCTTCTTGTGGTTCTTAGGGTTCTTATCCGGATGTAGCTTCCAATGACTTTATTTTGTGTGACTCAGTCGATGTTACAATAGTTTTTCAGATCCTTACAATGAAGTGTTGTCATTGTAGTATTCTTATATTTTGGCTTCCACTTCATCTTTCCCTACTATTGGAGCCTAGAAAATCACAGGTAACCATAGTAGGGATTCTCCCCAATAAACGTTCCCAATTAGCTCGTTATTATTTGGTATGGGGAATCCATCTGGTTTACGGTCTGGCTACCGTACGTCAAGTAACGATTAAAGTGCCTTACCCGTTACAGCCTGGTGCACTATGTATATTTTTAGTTTTTTAATTTTTAAGTATGATGTGCAAGTGCCTAACTAAATGCAGACAATAGAGATAATGAGGAGGGTCACAATGTGATGCGCAGGTTCTTACCTCTCGTCTTACCTCTCTTGCTTCCAAATCACAAACAGAAAGAAACTAACTATGACTCACTAACCTATCCCTAGGGAGCGAAACTGTAATTAATGGTGAGTAATGTATTGTATTGCATGCATAAATAAAATCACAGATAGTTGTTAACACTTCTGAACACATGAATATCAATAGAAAGATAAAAAACAAGATAGCTTATTGTTAATTAAAACATTCATTACTCAATGTGGAAATTTCACAAAATAAATAGGGGCACATTCATAACATGAAATAATTCAATAGGTTAGAGCGATCTCACAGTTCATGGAAACAAGATGAAAGAGAAATAGTTCATATCCAACCATCCCATAGCAAACATTTGAAAATCCACAGAACTTTCTCTAGCAGAAACATATAACTCTTTATTGTAAAATGAATTAGTTCTTCTTACAATACTTCCTCAAGATAGTCTGGAAAAAGCTCCCTTCTATTTAAAACTCTCCTATACTTATACAAAAAGCAAAAAAACTTGGGCTGCCCCTCATTTCCTCTTGAGCTTCCCGAACCTTTCTTTTCCAAAAATTTGTCCTATAGCATTTTGCACAAAATTAATACAATATATTACATGTTTAATCAATATTCCCAAAACATTTTATGAGGAAGGTCCAGCTTGCTCGTTGGTGAACTTTTTCCATGCATTAGCATCTACTACTATGCTTTCAAACCCAGAAGGCTCAAGGAATAGAATGTTAATTTCATACTTGGCAGCTTGGGTCTTCACACCCTCTATTCTAGCAGGAATAAGGCACAGCTGGTCCTCTAATAAGTGTATGCTCACAATTGCATGTGCTACTACATTTTTCAATATCCATTCATCTAAGTCCTTGACCTGCTGGATTTCTTGTTCATCTTCTTTGAATCTATCATGTAAATGCTTTAGAAACAGCTCATGTTTAAGTAGTTCCTCCAATCTTTTCTCAACAAAAGTCTGACACCAATTATATGTGAAGAACAATCTCCTGCAAAATTTGGCACAAGCAGTCTTTGTCTTCTTTACTGTCTTTTTAAATTCCTCTGCGACATTACCAATGAATTCCATTAACTCATATTCTTGCTTCAATGTTTTCTGATCTTTAATGGCTAGGTCTGTGGGATATTCTGTATTGGTTTCCACCCAAACCATTGTTCCCTTTAGAATTTCCAATATATCTTGAGTCCTATCCAGGAAATATGAAGTGGTATTTACAATCTCTTCCAGCTTGGTGTCTATCTGCAAAAATTTGCATCTCTAAACTTCTATCTGTATTTGTATATGATGGATCCTTTTCATAAGAATCACAACATGCTTCTTTAAGGGTCGGATGTTAGCTTTCTGCTCCGTAGCACTCTTTAGTGATGCGTTCAATGGATTTTTCTATTCTTCTAAGGCTGCTATCTGCATTTGATATTTCTTCTACTTTTCTTCTACAGTATCCTTCTCTATTTCTAGCTCAGTAACCTTGCTCTCCAACTTATTCTTTTCTTCATTTAAATTTCCACACGATAGCTGAACATTATCCTTTTCAGAGTTTAAACTCTCATTCTCTAGCTATAGCTTTTGTAAATCTGCCAAGGTAACTTGAGAATTCTTCTCTGTATTTTCTACAAATATTGCTAAAGCGTCCTTGTCTACTTGCAAAGTTTGGAATTATGTCCTTGAAAACTTGACTTCACCTATCATGTCTTCATATTTTCTCTTTAGCTTTTGGCTTTCATCCCTTTCCTTCTTTAAGGTTTCCTTCACCTAAGCTATATTCTTCTGTGACTACTCCAGATTCTCCTTCTGGGATTCTATTAACCTAAATCCCTCACTTTCTTCCTGTTTCTTCTTTATCTCAACTTCTTCTTTTCATTTCTTTTCTCCTTCTTCCTTCCTATCTGCTTCTTCAGCACCTCGTTTCTTCTTCTTCTTCTTCAATTCTTAACCAATTTTCTGCTTCATGTACCAATTTGCTAGCATCTTCTTCTCTTTTCTTGGCCTCTTCTTATTCTATCTTCTTAGCTTTTTTTGAAGTCTTTCCTTTTCCACCCACAGTTGTTATCTCTTTCTTGAACCTTTTCTTGAGGGCTATTATGTTCTTTGCATTGTGGAATGTCTCATCTTTATCCGAAAATTCAGTGTACTAAAAATGGATTCTAGCTTCTTTGCAATAATCAGATACTTTGTTATGGGAATCATTTCTATTAAAATTCATTTCTCTGAAGCGAAAATATTCCAATTGTTTAACAAACTCTGTTGCCTGCTTTACCCTTGAAAACTTATAGCTTCCAATGAAGAAAGGTACTGCAGGGTACATTGCCTTCTTATGTTCAAACAAAAAATTTCCTACTCCATCAATGGACAACTGCCTGATGGCCTCCTTGTGGAGTACATAATCTGTAGCATATTTTGGGAGCAGAGAAGGAGCTCTAGAGCCACCATACATCCTCACATACAATCCATCCTCTGTTAAATAATAATCCTCGAACTCTTGTATGACCTTAAATGCTTCTTCGGACATGCAATTACATTATGTTAGGAAAATCAGGGTATATA
This sequence comes from Pseudotsuga menziesii, assembly GCA_001517045.1. NCBI lineage: Eukaryota > Viridiplantae > Streptophyta > Pinopsida > Pinales > Pinaceae > Pseudotsuga > Pseudotsuga menziesii. The sequence goes on along the minus strand of LPNX010063157.1, from coordinate 57,040 downwards.
GGGGCATAATGAAATGCTCACAAATATCCCTATAATAACTGTAATACTTATGTGCCCAAAACAATTTATAAGCTGTGTATACTGGGGTTTTGTCCTTCTCCCAATTGCACTTTAAAGCAGGGAAATCTTGAGTGCATAATATGCAATCAACTAGAATATAAATCATATAGAATTCATATTTCTTCTGAGATACTCCTCCCAAAGTTGCACTTATACATGCTGAAAGACTGTTCAACACTATACTGGCCCAATTGAAGATAGTTCCTTGTGTAGCAATGAAAAAGATAACCGGTATCCAGCCTATCTTGAAACTTTTTCCATCTGCTCAACCAAAAATCCTATTAAGCATCAAAGCAATAAATCTGTAAGGAGCTCGGAGAGTTGAGGTATCATGTTCTCCCGAAGGTCTGGTTCTGAAATTATTCCCCAAGATCATCATCCTCTTTATCATCTCTACCAGGTCTAGACCTGCCTCCTTTAGCCAACCTTCCATTAGATAGACCTGTGGTGAGGGTAGATGGTATGCCATAGACACATAGGCAGGGCTGTATGCAGCATATCCTTGATTTGCAGTGTTTTCTAAGATCATTTTCATCACATCTGCCCTGGGCAGAATCCAACCTATTACTTCTGAGCAGGGAAAGAATGATCCTAGTAGCCACTTTCATCAAAGCTGACTTTTCAATGTTAGCATAAATTGTTAGTTATTCAAACCCAACATCAGGTACATTCTGAAGATTTCTCCCCATTTGTAATCTGGTTCAACTCCAGTGGTGGATTTGGTGTCTTCATAGATGAACTCTACCTTGGTTATTATTTCTACCTCAGTCTCCTCTTCAACCACCTGAGCTTTCTTCTTCTGTCTGTTTGGCATGTTGGTGTTATAGCAATCAACCTATAACAGTCAAACAACATGTTTTTAGGATAACTAACTCTAGCAAGTGCTATAGCAATAAACAAGAAAATATATAGATCTATTCACCTATTCCTCTCTATCCTAGTGGCTTGTGTATTAAAAATGCACATTTTCTTCCCTGCAGTGCTCTGCCACTTTGTTCCGGGAATCATTCCCATGGAAATTCATTTCCCCAAACCAAAATTTCCCCAATTCCTCCACAAATTCCTCAGCATTCTTCACCCTTGTGAATTCATAGCTTCCCAACCTGAATGGCAAAGGAGGGTAAGATGCTTTCTTATGTTCAAATAGAAATCTCCCTATGCCATCTAAAAAGACTTGTCTAACTGCCTCTTTGTGGACTACATAGTCAGTGGCATACTTAGGCAATAGTGAGGGTGATTTTGAGCATCCATACATTTTGAAATATAATCCATCCTCAGTCAGATAGTAGTCTGCGTATTCCTCAATCACCTGCAATGCTTCCTCTGACATACAGTTGCACTCCTTTAAGAAGATCAACGTATATAGTGGCATGATGAAGTGCTCACGCACTTCCCTATAGTGATTGTGGTACTTGTGTGCCCACATTGGATTGTAAGCTATGTAGACTGGTGTTCTCTCTTGGTCCCAGATACACCTCAAATTGGGGAAGGGTTGGTTGCATAGTATGCAATCAATCAGTGTAGAGCTCATGTAGAAATTTGATCTCTTCTGGGACACCCCTCCTAATGCTGAAGCAATGCAGTCTGAGAGGCTATTGGACACAATGTTTGCCCAGTTGAACACTGAACCGTATGTTGCAACATAGAAAATGATAGGCACCCACTCCAATTTGAAGCTTTTACCGTGGGCCCTCCCGAAAATCCTGTTCAGCATCAGGGAAATGAACCTGTAAGGGGTTCTTATATTGGCAGTGTCATATTACCTGGTCAGCCTAGTTCTAAAGTTCTTTCCAGGCATCAGCATCCTCTTAAGTGTTTCGACTAGGTCCTTCTTAATTGCCTTCAGCTAGTCCTCAGTCAAGTACACATGTGCTTCTGGTAAGTGGTAGGCCAGTGCCACATACCCAGGGCTATAAGTAGCATAACCCTATTTATTAACATTTTCCAAAATCATGGTGGTTACATCTACCCTGGGCAGAATCCACGCAGTCACCTCTCAGCATGGAAAAAGCTCAAGTCTAATAGCAATTTTCATCAATGAATATCTCTCTATATTGGCATAGATGGTTTCTTCTTCAAAACCTATGTCAGGTACTTCTCAGCGCATTATTAATCTGTAAATCCCCCCCCATTGATATTCAGGTTCCACACCAACTATGCATTTGGTGTCCTCGTTGGTGTATTCGACTCTAGTAACGATTTCGACTTTGGGTTCCTCTTCTACTATGGGAGCCTTCTTCTTCTGATGTTTAGACATCTTGGATTCTGAAGAATTTCCCTATCATTAACAGAAATTTCTTTTAGGTTCTTTTGGGTCATTCCCGGATAACATTCAAAATGGAGACAACTGTATAAGCATTTTACCTCATCTATGCTAAACATGAGTGCATCTATGAAGAATAAACAAACAATGCTCAAAAACCAAGTGTTCCCACATAAAATTAATCTGTCGAAAAGGCTAAAACCAGCTCTAAACCAAAATTTATAGATTTAACTTAGAATATCACAGCCTTTCAAGAACGGCGAATATCCCCATCCTCTCGTCGATAAGAACACAGTCTCGAAACCCCCTCTTGGCGCTACGACCTAAACGCTATGTGAAAGAAAAAGGTGCCTAATCCCAAGTGAGGACACTGCACTGATAGCACACTTAACTCATAAACAAGAAGAGGAATCTACTTGCTATAAAAAACACTCGCCTCACGGCCTGACTAGGTAATGCATTCTGAACCTAAAATGGTTTGGGGTTCATATTTGAACAAAACAATTTCACTGCTGCGACTCTGGTTCGCAAAACTAGGGCGTCCATATAGTGGAAACAAAAATTGGCATCTCGTAAGAAAACCATGAAAGCCCTCCCAGAATGGCCAAACACAGACTGGGGGAAGCTGGTGCGGATAGCGTAAGGGTCATCTGCATCGGTTTCCCCAGCAATCGAGTGTGGGCTGCAAAACCATAACGGCCGCAAGAGAAAACATCAAGCAAAACCACAGACACCCCCCCCCACCAGGCCACCAGACCTTCTACCTAGAACATATATACATGCCGAGATGGGAAAACCTAGGTAACCACTAACCGCAGAGGCGAGGAACCGACCTAGGACAACAAAAATAGTTCAACAAATCGAATGGAATGGTAAAACAAGCATAAGGGCCTACTTGGCACTATGCTGCGCAACTGGTGGAGGAAAACCGGTAAACTTCGACGGCGGAGCCACCTAGGAGCGAAGGTACCGATAGAAAAATCCTTGGTATGCTCGAGCGAAATGATAGCATGGGGAATCCGACAAAATAACAATAAAATAATAAAATGCCCCAGCCCCAATATATATGCCTCGGTCAACCATAGTAGGCAGAAAAAAATAAATAAAACCATCGGGAGACAGAACGACTACGAGATTGGAAATCATTTTACTATCACCTCCGCAAAAGTGGATGAAGAAAACTTTGGAATGCCTACAATGGCATTGGCGGGAGAAACAAATAACTTCACATCGGAGCTCACTAAGCTAAAGCCTCGGATCAATAGATGGTTAGAGAGCCACAACGGGGAAACCGTAAAAGAAACCAAGTTCCGCAAACCAGTAAACATCGGAGTAAACACAAACATGTCTCAAGTGAAAAACATCGACCAAGCGGACAAGAGGAATCAAACTATCAGAATCATAGTGCTTTCTAGATCCGCAACGGTGAAAGTTGAAAAATCCAAGGACCTGCGAAACAAAATGGCGGGGATCGGAATAGGATTAAACAACTCTCGGACAACTTCGCAGAACCTTCTCCGCAACAGTGGAAGACGTATAGACAAAGGTTCCGACGAAATCTCAAAACAACTACCGACAAAGAAAAATGCATCGGAGACCAATAACATTTGAATCAGACGCGATGTCTCGTTCCTTTCCAAAACGGAGGGCGTGTAGATAACTAGACTTCGGACTCAAAAATATAAACACTTCCGATAGCAAGGAAAAATCAATTCAAACAGTAAAACATGGCTGGCATAAAAATAAATCTTTGCGCAAACACCAAACAAAACAAAGAGCTGAGCAAAACGAATTAAAGGAGGGTCCAATTTTTTTTTTAATTTTGGGAAAATGTTGCAACTGCAATAGGATAACATGTTGTATGATCTTTGTGTCATAAGTTTTTAGATCTTCATAGGTCCAAGAAAAACATCCTTGTACTGCTTGAATAAACTAATGAACTTACTCCTTTCTCCTGGAGAACAACACTTCCCTAAATTTACATATTTGGGTTCAACTTCAGTCCCTAAATTTATCGGCACAAATTGTAAAGACAAGCTATTAGTCTTGACATTCATTGGCTTTCTAAATTTGTTATCTAAATCAAACATTCGTTCCAAGGTCCTAACTCCTTTAGGAATAAATTTCCCGAACTTTAATTTTGCTTGATGTTCTTCATCATCTATTATTTCTCCTTTGAAAGTATCATCATTCATTAAACACTCCAAAATTTGCTGATCATTGTGAAAAACCCATAGATTTGTGATCATATCTGGAACAGAACGCCTGAAAAGTAACTCAATAGAGAATCTATTATTTGAAGGTACTAATATTGCACCTGAGGTAGTTAGTAAATCAGCTGCTGTATTCTTTAATCTAGGAATTGACATCGTATTGAATGCCTGAAAATTTATCAGCAAATCCTAAAATTCATTTTGGTAAGCTTTCAAATGTGGTGAAATGCAGTGTATTTTGTTCCAAATTTGCTAAACAACGATTTCACAATCTCCATATACTTTCAAATTTTTTACTTTCAATTCTATTGCCTTTTTGAGTCCCTGAACTAGCGCTTCATACTCGGCTATGTTATTCATCCATTCGAATTCTAATCTACATGAAAGAAAATGTTTATTTTTTTATGGATCAATCAGAACACAGCCAGCCCTGATCCCTCCAATGTTTTAGAACCATCAAAATAAAGAATCCAAAAACTTCCTACTTCTACTGAATTTGATTTACGAACTACATCTGAAAATAAATCTACCATGTTACAATCAATCTCATAAGCCCGTGAAAATCGAAAGAGATTGGGATGGATATCAGGGATACTACTGGCTTCTTCAGCTTGGTAATTTCTCAGTTCCAGCTCAATGAAATAGTTTCCCAACACATAGTTTACTGGTTCATTTTTTCCTTCTAACTGAGTGACATTATATTTCATTTGAGGCTCTCTTAACACTTTTATGTGATTTGGACTTCCTTTAAAAGGAAACCACAAATGTGACCAATCCAATGAAAAATATCCTTCCAACCTTGCTGACCAGTCTCAACTCAAAACCAGACCATAAGAATCTGGTATTTCTTCTACTACAATTTCGATGTACTGCCATACCCTCTCATTTGTAGATAAACAAATCAGAACATCCTCCATTTCTCCTAATACTTTTACTGTTGTTCTGTATAATTGGAGAACTTTCCAAGTGGATGGTTTAGGTTGACCATTGATTTTCTTGTAGACTAAAAGTGGCATAACATTTACTGATTCTCCTGAGTCCACTAAACATTTATGCACATTATAGTTGAAAATTTCAAAGGTGAGGAGAAATGCTGGAGTTTTATACCTAGATTTCCCTCCTAAACTTGCCTCACCAATCTCTTCCTCATGTTGATTTTCACTGGGAGGCTCCTGCTCTGGTGTCTCAAGTGCTTTTAAAAGCTTCTCCTTTTGCTGAGGTAAATTGCACATTTCAAACAATGAGATATTAGCTTTATCCTTTTTAATGTCTTCCACAATATCATATCCCATCTCATGTTCTTTGAGATTCTTCTTGACATTGTCAGTTTTAATTTCAGTAGGCTTTACAGGTGTGTTGAATTTCTTAGGCTCTTGACTTGAAATGACAAATTAAGGTATTTTAATAGTCGAAGTGTTATTCTCTACCTTCTTCATGTTTTCTTGAAGTTTCTTAATCTTTGGAAGTATTGAATTATCTTCTTTTAACGAATTCTGACTTCTTGTTGTTACATTAGCTTCTGGTGTTTCTTCTTGCATTGGAAATTCTTCATCTTCCATATTAAACATCAAAACACAGTCCCATAAAACTAAGGTATCTTCCTCTTGTTTTTCTGTCAGTTCACGATCTTTTTCTTTCTCCTCACCAGTTTCTGTCAATTTGGAGTCCAACAATTGATTCATTACTAATGTCAGAATTTATCCATTGTGGGCAATTCTTCTCAGAATGAGGATGTTGATGAAAGATAAAAAAATTGTCCAGGACTACATCGGTTAAATTCATTGTTGAAGGACTGTGTGGAGGAGGTTTAAGTTGGCTATTGTCTTCCCTTTTATAATAGGGCTTATATGGTTTATGAGCCTCTTTTTCCTTTTCTAAATCTATCACCCTGTTGGATAATTTCTGCATCATCTTCACCATGCCTTCGAAATCCTGTGATCGCTCATCCTTAGGCTTAGATAGTAATAAAGGTTTCTTGTTTCCAAAAGTCTTCTCTTCTTACTGCACAGGGTAATTTTCTATAATCTCCATCTCTGCCTCTACCTTCTCAGCTTCTTCATAGGTTTCTGCTAATGTAGGTCTAACCAATCTCTTGGCAAACATGGCTAGATCAGGTCTGAGAGATGAGGTATAGTATTTAATTAGGGAATTTTCAGATGGTTTGTCAGCTGCAGTGAAATTTTTTAGGTAAGCAGCAAACCTTTGAGTGAAATTATGCACTCTTTCTTTCCTTTCCTTCTTTAGAGAACATAACCCTTTCATTAAATTTGCATGAGTTTTTTGGACTACATATTTGCTTCTAAAAAGTCTCTCAAAAGTATTCCAATCTGTGATTGAATTTGCAGGTAGGGAAAAATACCATGAGGCTGCTTTTCCTTTCAGGGTGTGAGGAAACAATCTACAGACCACATATTCATGCTCTCCAGCTCGTAGTCCCTCTACAGCGAAGTAAAAACTCTGCAAATGATCATCTACCAGAATTCCCTCACTTGGTTCAAACTTGGGTAACATCTTGTCAAAATCCTGAGGCAAATCATGCAAGGGAGGTGTCAGATTTAAAGGAGACCTAGCCCTCCAAGAAGGTTGTGGAGGTGGCTGATTTTCATTTACATTAGCCATATTTCTGAGTGGAGTATGCGGTTGGGACTGAAAAGAGGTCTGGAAAGGTGAATAGGAAGGGGAATCTGGATCCAATTGATCTAAAGGTTGGTCAAATTATTGTAAGCCTACTTCTACAAATTCTTCAAGATCTTCTACCAACGTCGAATCTTCCAATTGAGGGTGATATTTATTCTGATACTCTCTTCTATGTAGGATAGAGATAATAGGTAATCCTCCAATCTTTTTCGCATATGCCCTGGCAATTCTCCTTAAATCATCAACCACTTCATTATCAACAGGATAAAGATACCCTTTTCCTTTTTCTTCATGAGTGGGTTTGTGAAGAAAATTATTTTTAGAACTGTCAGTGGTGGAGTAATTTCAAGAAAGCGGGCTTCCTCAGCCAGCCATGCATTGGTGGCCCTCCTTTTAGCACCAAAACTGTTGGATCCTGGAAAATCGTGGGTAACAGCAGTAGGGATTCTCCCCAATAAATGTTCCCAGTTAGCTCGTTATTGCTTGGTATGGGGAATCCATCCGGTTTACGGTCTGGCAATCGTAGGTCAAGTAATGATTAAAGTGTCGTACCGATTATGGCTCGGTCCACCATGTATATTTTTTAATTTTTTAATGTTTAAGTATGATGTGCAAGTGCCTAACTAAATGCAGACGATAGAGATAATGAGGAGGGTCACAATCTGATGTGCAGGTTCTTACCTCTCATCTTACCTCTCTCGCTTCTAAATCACAAATAGAAAGAAACTAACTAAGACTCACTAACCTATCCCTAGGGAGTGAAACTATAATTAATGGTGAGTAATGTATTGTATTTCATGCATAAAGAAAATCACAGATAGTTGTTAACACTTTTGAACACATGAATATCAATAGAAAGATAAACAACAAGATAGCTTATTGGTAATTAAAACATTCATTACTCAATGTGGAAATTTCACAAAATAAACAAGAGCATTCATAACATGAAAGAATTCAATAGGTTAGAATGATCTCACAGTTCATGGAAACAAGCTGAAAAAGAAATAGTTCATATCCAACCATCCCATAGAAAACATTTGAAAATCCACAGAAACATATAACTCTTTATTGTAAAATGAATTAGTTCTTCTTACAATACTTCCTCAAGATAGTCTGGAAAAAAGGTCCCTTCTATCTAAAACTCTCCTATACTTATACAAAAAGAAAAAACTCTTGGGATACCCCTCATTACCTCTTGAGCTTCCCCAACCTTTATTTTCCAAAAAATTGTCCTGTAGAATTTTGCACAAAATTAATACAATATATTAAATTTTTAATCAATATTCCCAAAACATTTTATGAGGAAGGCCCAGCTTTCTCGTTGGTGAACTTTTTCCATGCATTAGCATCTATTGCTATGGTTTCAAACACAGAAGGCCCAAGGAATCGAAGGTTAATTTCATACTTGGCAGCTTGGGTCTTCACACCTTCTATTCTAGCAGGAATCAGGCGCAGCTGGTCCTCTTATAAGTGTATGCTCACGCCTACATGTGCTACTACATTTTTCAATATCCATTCATCTAAGTCCTTGACCTGCTGGATTTCTTGTTCATATTCTTTGTATCTATCCTGTAAATGCTTTAGAAACAAATCATGTTCAGGTAGCATCTCCATTATTTTCTCAACAGAATTCTAACAACGATTATATGTGAAGAGCACTCTCCTGCAAAATTCAGCACAAGCAGTCTTTGTCTTCTTTACTGTCTTTTTAAATTCCTCTGCGACATTACTGGAAAATTCCATTAACTCATATTCTTGCTTCAATGTTTGCTGATCTTTAATGGCTAGGTTTGCAGGAGATTCTGTATTGGTTTCTAACCAAACCATTCTTCCCTTTAGAATTTCCAATATATCCTGAGTCCTATCCAGGAAATATGAAGTGGTATTTACAATCTTTTCTAGCCTGGTGTCTATCTGCAAAACTTTGCATCTTTCATATTCTATCTGTATTTGTATTTGATGGATCCTTTTCCTAAGAATTAGAACATGCTTGTTTAAGGGTCAAATGTCATCTTTCTACTCCATAGCACTCTTTAGTGATGTGGTCAATGAATTTTTCTATTCTTCTAAGGCTGCTATCTACATTTTATATTGCTTCTCCTTTTCTTCTGCATTTGCCTTCTCTATTTCTAGTTCAGTAACCTTTCTCTCCAACTTGTTCTTTTCTTCATTTAAATTTCCACACGATAGCTGAAGATTATCCTTTTCAGTATTTAAACTCTGATGCTCCAGCTGTATCTATTGTAACTTTGCCAAGGTAACTTGAGAATTCTTCTCTATATTTTCTGCAGATATTGCTAAAGCATCCTTATCTGCTTGCAGAGTTTGGAATTCTATCCTTGAAACCTTGAATTCACCTATCATGTCTTCATATTTTCTATTTAGCTTATAGCTTTCATCCCTTTCCTTATTTAAGGTTTCCTTCAGTTGAGCTGCATTCTTCCATGACTGCTCCAGATCAGTCATGATCCTGTCCAGGTTGTCTTCGGTCTCTAAGGTTAAAGCTACCCCAGCTCTTGCTATCAACCATGGATATTTATGAGTACCATGTACTACTATCTTGTCTGTCACCATATTCCTTGACTTTCCTCCATTATCTACCTTTTTCTTGGTCCTCTTGACAATCATTTTCTTCTCTTTGTCATAGAATATAGTATTAAAATAAGGTACTTCCTCCCCTTCGGTAGGCATGAAAGGAATCAAATCAAATTCAAAAATTGAAGCTTCTCCTAACATACTGCCAGAAGGGACAACATGCTCCAAGGGATCAAGATCGGACTATCCTTGTTCTTGATTTGTAGAATTTTGTACTTCTTGTACATCAACTTGCTCTATGGGCTGCTTCTCCTTCTAGGATTATGTTAACCTAAATCCCTCACTTTCTGCCTTTTTCTTCTTTATCTTAGATTCTTCTTTTCTTTTCTCTTCTTCTTCTTCCTTCCTAACTGCTTCTTCAACAGCTCGTTTCTTTTCTTCTTCTTCAATTCTTAACCAATTTTCTGCTTCTTGTACCAATCTTCTAGCATCTTCTTCTCTTTTCTTGGCCTCTTCTTCATCTAGCTTCTTAGATTTTTCTGAAGTCTTGCCTTTTCCACCCATAGTTGTTATATTCTGCTTGAACCTTTTCTTGAGGGATGTTATGTTCTTTGCATTGTGGAATGTCTCCTCATATTTGTCCCAAAAGTCAGTGTACTCAAAATGGATTCCAGATTCTTTGTAGTAATCAGCTACTTTGTTATGGGAATCATTTCTATGAAAATTCATTTCTCCAAAGTGAAAATATTCTAGTTCTTTAACAAACTTTGATGCCTGCTTTACCCTTGAAAAATTATAGCTTCCAATGAAGAAAGGTACTGTAGGGTACATTGCCTTCTTATGTTCAAACAAAAAATTTCCTACTCCATCAATGTACAACTGCCTGACGGTCTCCTTGTGGAGTACATAATCTGTAGCATATTTTGGGAGCAGAGAAGGAGCTCTGGAGCCACCATACATCCTCACATACAATCCATCCTCTGTTAAATAATAATCCCTAAAATATTGTATGACCTTAAATGCTTCTTCGGACATGCAATTACATTCTGTTAGGAAAATCAGGGTATATAGGGGCATAATGAAATGTTCACAAATATCCCTATACTAACTATAATACTTATGTGCCCAATTTTTTTTTTAAGCTGTGTATACTGGGGTTCTGTCCTTCTCCTAATTGCACTTTAAAGCAGGGAAAGCTTGAGTGCATAATATGCAATCAATTAGAATAGAACTCATATAGAATTCAGATTTCTTCTGAGATACTCCTCCCATGCTGCATTTATACATGTTGAAAGACTGTTCGACACTATACTAGCCCAGTTGAATATAGTTCCTTGTGTAACAACAAAAAAGATAACCGGTATCCAACCTATCTTGAAACTTTTTCCATTTTCTCGACCAAAAATCCTATTAAGCATCAAATCAATAATTCTGTAAGGAGCTCAGAGAGTTGAGGTATCATATTCTCCCAAAGGTCTGGTTCTGAAATTCTTCCCTGGGATAATCATCCTCTTTACTATCTCTACCAGGTCCAGACCTACCTCCTTTATCCAACTTTCCATTAGATAGACTTGTGGTGAGGGTAGATGGTATGCCATAGACACATAGGCAGGGCAGTATACAACATAGCCTTGCTTTGTAGTGTTTTCTAAGATCATTTTTTTCACATCTTCCCTGGGCAGAATCCAACCTATTACTTCTGAGCAGGGAAACAATTTAGGCCTCGTAGCCACTTTCATCAAAGCTAAATTTTCAATGTTAGCATAAATTGTCAATTCTTCAAACCCAACATCAGGTACATTCTGGTTTGAGATCATTCTGAATATTTCTCCCCATTTGTAATATGGTTCAACTCTAATGGTGGCTTTGGTGTATTCATAGATGAACTCTACCTTGGTTATTATTTCTACCTTAGGCTCCTCTTTAGCGACCTGAGCTTTCTTCTTCTGTCTCTTTGGCATGTTGATGTTATAGCAATCAACCTGTAATAGTGAAACAACATGTTTCTAGGCTAACTAACTCTAGCAAGTGTTATAGCAATAAACAAGAAAATATATAGATCTATTCACCTCTTTAACATGCATGCTGTTAAATTGGGTTAAACACAGTCTTTATGAATGAATGATTTACAAGAAAACCAAATAATAATGTTGCTTCTTAAATCCACCTAAGCTTCACTATCTCAAAACCCTAGTCTATAAATTCTCTTTCAATTCATACAGGAATTTCACCAAGCTTATTCCACTGATAACACTCAACAACAAATCTCAAACTCAAATACCACTCTATTGAACTTCCTAAAACCCTTTGCGAAAGCTACTTCGAAAAACCCCTAATCAAATGAGAACCCTCCTGAATCCCATGGGAAACTGTCACTGAAAGAAAAACGGCCCCTTAACCCCCAGTTGATCATGAAAATACCAAGAATAGGGTGTTACAGACGGCAAAATGGTCGTCTGCACCATGCCCTAACAACTTGTGCAAGAAATGTAGGCTCATACATAACACTTTGACAGCAGACAAACTCAAAATCCCATGAAATGAGAACTCAAACAATGGGCTAAGCCCCTCAGTGATGTAAAATATCCACAAGACCACCGTAATAAGGCAAAACATCCTAACCCCCTAGGAAGAAAACCTAGCCTGTGGAAACCTAAACTCCAATGCACTAACGGTTCAAAATCAACCAACAATACCCAAAGTAACAAGGCTATAGGTAAACCTACCTGTCAATAGCGATGTGAGTGACTGGACAAGATGAAAACTCCATAGATACAGAGCAGAGCAAACAAGGTCTTAATAGCTGCATGCACATGAATCCAGACGGTTTCGAAATTGTAATACAATAAGTCACAAGGGAAATAATAAATCATATGGCGACATATATATATATGCATACAACCGGGCAGGAAACCATCGGCGGACAAATAATAAAACCATCCGCAAAAAAGGTTGGAGGTTATCTGCAATAGCGGGCATGAAAAAGACTACAAACCTGGCATTACTCACTATTCTCAGAGATAGGAACCAATAATTACTACCCTCGGAACCAAAAGCTGATAACCCTCCACAACGTCGGCTATGGACTATTCTACCATCGCAGGCTTTACTTTGGGAACGGGTATCGGAGCTTGGCAATGTTATGTTCTTTGGAATCAACAAAGGGAAGGTAAGGCTTTCAGATTGCTTCAGGACTAGTCCTTTGCAACACCGCGTGAGATAAGCATTATAAATCTGGCTTGCTCCAGTCAATCAACTTGACAGCGAGGAAAATAAATCGAATATCGGAAACAAAAAGCTGAAGGAAAAACAGTTCATCAAAAAAGTCTAGTACTAAGGAGCTGGAACTTCGGCAAACAAAAACCAAGGATAAAGCGGAACTAACTCCAATGTATTGGCGAGGGATTCCAAAGGTACTCGGCAAGCTAGATGATTCTGTTTCCTCAATGTCGGAAGGATAGTCCACTACACTTTCGATATCAGAAGAATAGTTGACTAATCATCCGATACAGAAAAGAGAAAAAGACCAAGTTTTTAAAAGAAAATTCTGAACTCATGGCAACTTTGGAAATAATAAAATACTCCTAGGCCAATTTGAAGAAAAACAAATAAAGGGGGGGGCGGCTAAAATTAAATTTTTTGGGGAAATAGTTGCAGCTACAACACCTACTTGGAAGGATCCTGGTTCACTTTTTGTTTAGTACTGTGTATCGACCCTCCACGGGGCCGAACGAAACAACTAACACAAATGCATATAATAATTATAGATCTAATAAAATATTAAGAACATCTATTTTTTTCTTAAAATAATTACATAAGGTCATGATATATGTACATGGATCAACATACATCCAAACTATGTGAGGACTAAAGAAGAAGAAGATGAAGATCCCCCGTTCTTCCATTTCCTTAGCTTTTATTAACCATTTCATTAATTCCTACACATCCCATACATCACTTTTATATAAATCTTTAGTTACTTTAATTAATTTATTTTATTTACCAACACACTTGTTAGTTATCTTTAGTTATTTGATTCTTTTCCAATCAGTTAGGGTTTCATTTTTCTCTTTAACTGATTTCTTTAATTTAGCTTGTTTTCAGTTTATTTATCTTTATTTATTTATCATTTTTAAATTATTATTATTATTATTTATTTAGTTCTTTATGATCAATTTTTTTTCTCTTAATTAAAATATATGTTGTTTACCACCGCATTCTCGTCGCGGCCATAATTATCAAGGTGTTATTCTTCCAATATGCCCTTCCGATAATTCCCACAGGAAGGGAGTTGGTTATGATGACTGAGCCAATGCTACCTCAGTTCACCTACCCTAGGAAGAGCCAGGTGGTTCCTAGGAAATAAGTCTAAATCCCTATTGCGTGCCCCCCAGTAATAATCTTCGTGAGTGACCGAATCATGGCCTATCCTCATGGCACACACATCTGATGAACTTGAGTTTTTTTCTCTATTCAAATTGCATCGCGCCATCCAATTCGCTAGTCTTATAGGTGTAAATTTTCATCCCTGTCACTTGATGTGGACCGATTGGAAATCACAATCCCATCACCTACAAATAAAACAACCCATGCATCACCTCTCATAAATAATATTTCAACTATAAAAAAACCATTAACTGACTTCAACTATCGAGGTTTCTTGACTCATCTAGAGTCCATTCATGCGAGTGCATCAAACATATCATAATTCAATCATGCCATATACAAGATCGATATCACCTTCCATAGTCATCGACTCAACTAGAGTCTTTGCATATCGATGATTTCTTGTGTTTCATATACCTTCCTTTCTTGTCACACTCGACATACCATCATAGTACATGCTACATAACTTTTGTCAAAACATCATACAACTTTAATCTTTACTGATAAATTTACATGATTTTTCATTCACAATTAAAATCATAATATAACTGCATACATAATTGCTCAAATGTCAACATTATTTTCATAATCATAATTTACTCAACAATATGTCAGATCATCCTTCTTAGTTCATATTCCATCAATAATTCCTAGTCCAAGTCATCCTAAACCAGATGCCATCAAAAATATGTTCATACAAAGTTATTTTATATTTCAATATCATAAGTAGCCGGGTCATTCCTCATAGAATGACCTCAAACATTAGTCATAATAATCTCAAAATTCAAGGTAAAAATAGGGTGTTACATACATCCCCACTTTAGGAAAATTCATCCTAAAGTTCTAGAACAAGTACATATATTGTCTACATATTTCCAATGCATTTTATTAGGTCACAGTATTGGGACTATATCCATCCTTGATGTTAGATCCTCATACATGAATCTTTCCATGTCATTTTACCTAGAGACACTAACCATTATACTTTCGTATCAAATCATCACATCTATATATATTACATAATGATTTCATTCAATTACTTTGCCTATCTCTAAGTAGATCATTACATACTCCCCCTCTTTAGGAAACTTCATTTTGAAGTTAATTCTTTTTTCATATTCAATGCTAGTTTCTATTCCTTTTTAGATTTCAAGTCTTTATCCCATTCTACTATATTTCATCAAATGATCATTCACATAAGCATTAGATTTATTTCCATTATTGACCTTATGTTCCAAACAATAAGATTCCAACACATTTTCTTTAATCCAATAGTAATTTCACATAATGTAAATCTAGTAATACTTTCTATAATATTCGATCTGACCTAGATTTTCAACACCTCCTAATCTCTCATGAGGGTTTGTGATATCCAAACTACAATGTATATCACATGAATAATCAATCAACATTTTGTACATCCAAAAGGTAGGTAAGAATTCAACTCTATGTGGATATCCTCTTTTCCCAGAAGGGAAGGTATACAATCCTCAATAGATTGGTAGTTTACAATTTATGAATTTATAAATCAATAAAATCTATTAAGTAGCCAACAATCAATGCATAACTTACCCATGACTCTCATACAACTTCTTCCAAACCCATAGATGTTAAAAAAATCGATTATGAATTTAGATATGATTCCAACATGTCAAAACTTATCAACTTAGTCGAACATATTAAACTTTAAATTTTATCCATTTCATTAGCACATCATGTCCCAATCAAAGATTGCATCATGTCCTTATCCATTGTAAATTGCAAAATTTTATTACAATTCATTAGAGAATTATTGAATGCCTAATGCATTTATAAACTCTAATGCCTATATAATTATGAAATTTTACTACAGTATATCCTTATTGAATTTCAATGTAATTTATGGCAATATGAAAATATTATCTTCCATTGCAAATTGCATATACCACTTCTAATCCATACATCGTTAATAAATACTAATTCATTTCAATTGCAATGTTTCATTAAACACAATATGTACATATAATCATCTGATTCTAATTCAGTTATACATATCAACCACCAAGCACATCCTTTCAATGTATAAAAAAAACATGTAAATGCACACATGTAAAATAATGTTTCTTCTACATCTATAACACATATAGAATTGTAATTCCTTTCAATATAATAATAATAATAATAATAATAATAATCTATTTTTAAGGTCACCGCCAAGAGAGATACCAATTTGGTGTATGAGACCCCCTTGTTTGTGAGACAAAGGACCCCCTTTGCGCAGTGATTTAACTGTTAAAGTTTACAGAGGTGTACATACTCTACCCCCCCTCTGGATTTAAACCCGTGAACTCCTAAGAGGAAACACGTGCTCTTAACAATTAGGTCCCTACATTCATTAAATATATATCATTTTGATATATGTCAACCATATAAATGCACATAAATAATATATATATGTAATTCATTTTTAACACACACAAACACATATTTTAAATATACATTCTTTCGAATTCTTTTAAGCATATGCAACCCACAACTATTTTCATGCTAATATTTGTTTCTTTCCTAAGGATAAAATATAACACACAACTTACAATTCCTATTATTACAATTCATTTAAAATATTCAAGCTAAAAATCTTTTCAAGGTGAATATATTATAATTCATTTGATTATGAAATAAGTATATAATTATTAGTTCCTTTCTAATAGGAATATTTTATACAACTAGCAACAACCATATTAATTATATTAATATGTTTGGAATACGCCGAGAGGTATATTTGATACATTGATAATGTTTTTGTTCATAAAAAATGTGTTAATTACTTGTATCAAAGAGTTAATCTAATATAACAACCACTTAATTTGTTATTGTTAAGCTCATAGTTAGAGTTAAGCTTATAGTTGTATCATCACTGTAGTTAATCTAATAGTTAATTTAAAAGCTAACACAAAGTTATTGGAGTTAATATAACAACTCCCAGTTATCCGACTCCTAGCTTCCAAAAATATTAGAAACATTAGAAATACTCCAAAAGTATTAGAAACATTAGGAGTTTATTAGGCATTTGGAGGAGTTTATTAGGAGTTTAAACAATTTTATTAGGTGTTGGAAACTCACATGAGTGCATATTAGCTAGACTCCTAGATGCCAAATGCACTTGGACTAAGCCTTAAGTGATTAGAGTTGAAGTTAAGCTAATAGTTGTAAAATCATTGGAGTTAAGTTAATAGTTTTATCCAATATAAGTGTGATTAGAGTTGAAGTTAAGTTAATAGTTCTAGAATAATTGGAGTTAAGTTAGTAGTTGTATCTAATAGTTAAGCTAATACTTACCCAATAGAGTTGAAGTTAAGATAATAGTTCTAGAATCATTATAGTTAAGTGAATAGTTGTATCTAATAATCGAATAGTTGAACATTAATTTTAATTTTTACAATTATCACTAAGTGTACTTATCACTTGTTAATTAAGCTATTTTTTATTTTTTTTAAATTATTAATTATTAATTTTGGACTGACGCCCATAGAATCAATCTCGAGATTAAACTTGTCTCATTCTCATCAATAGATGAAAAAGCATAGATGGTAGTCCACCCCAAAATTATAACATATATATAAGCCTATCGACGTAATTATAGCCCTTCATATATATAAAGTATATATAAATTTTGAGTCTTCCATTATATAGTTAATTCCATCCTGCACAAATATGTCTAGTTGCACTAAAGACAAAAGAAGAAATGGGCTCATTCACATAAAAACAATTTTACAATAAGCTTTTTATAGCTTACAAAATAAGCAAGACGTAACTCTTCCCAAGATTTGGACAGAATTCCACATGAAACAAGTAAATTTCCAATATCCTGACCAACATTGGACCTGTAACAACATTTCTGTAAATTTTAATTGCTTTGGTTACTAACCAACAATCATTGCTCCCTTTACTATGAAGCTAAAAGACGGGTCTCATCACTGAATTGCAAAAACCCAATACATTTTAGGTGCTTGCCATGGGGTTATACCAGCAGGTCTAGCAGTGAGCTATTCCTTTTGTTTGAAGGATGTTTAATTCCTGTTGGAAATATTAATCACTCGCAGATCAGTACTTGACTCTCAACCGACTCTATCAGAGTCTGTATCAGTCAAGATCTTGTCAGTCAGTCTGACAAGAGGGAAGAGTCCATGATTCGGAAATGAAAACCAGTTGAATTTATTTCTAAAACTAAGTTGTTAGGTAGATAGTTATTATAGTCTTTAATGTAAATTCAGTCGATTCATGTAGAAGCAATTTTCAGGTTTCCTATAAATAGAAGAAGAAAAATGTAAATCAAGTTAGACATCAGAACTCATGAGAGAACTCCAGGGCGAGAGAAAGAGAAGTTGAAGCTCAAGCTTCTGTGTATGTGATTCAGTCAAATATTCGAAGCTCTATAAAAGGATCAGTCAGTGAGCCAACAAGTCTGGACAGACAAGTTTGTAATACCTTTGTTATTTTGCGGATCTAGAATGCAGGTCATTGGACAAGTTGCAAGATTCCAATATGCTCCAAAGGAAACTCACATTATAGCAGTTAAAGGATCTTCAGATATCTCAAAGGGACTATGGAATTTGAAATTTGGTATCCAAAAGGAAATGAGATAACATTGATAGCTTATTCAGAAGCAGATTGGGCAGGATGTGTTGACACTAGAAGAAGCACCAGTACAACAACATTCTTTCTAGGAAATTGTCTTGTACCTTGGTCAAGCAAAAAACAGTCTTCAGTGTCCTTATCAACTGCAGAAGCATAATATATAGAAGCATAAACTTGTTGTACTTGGATTATTTGGATGAAACAAACCATGCAAGACATACACATGACATGTAATGAGCCGATTCCAATATGATGTGACAATATGAGTGCCACCAGTATCTCCAAGAATCTAGTTATGCACTCCAAGACCAAGCACATTCCAATCAAATTTCACTTTCTCCAAGAACAAGTTACAGAAAAGAATATCAAGTTGGAATATATCGAGACAAAAGAATAGGTTGCAAACATTTTTACTAAGCCTCTCCCAAGAGAGACTTTTGAGTACCTCAGAGAAAAATTAGGAGTCATAATATCTTCAACAACACAAAAATATGACATGGGGAGCATGACATATGTACCCTTTTCCATTGGTTCCAAAGGGGTAGAAAACGTGAAGCAAGGAAGGTAAAGGAATCCTTCTCTAAGGGGGAGATTTGTGGATAAAGGAAGCTCATTCAAAGGGGGAGCTTTGGAGTTTCCAATAATTAAAAAGGGGGACATTGTTGACTAAATTTTCATTGATGCCAAAACGTGCGTGTCGAGGAGATTGTTGATGCTAACAAGTGTGGGTCGATGTGTCTTGGTGCCCCTTGAGGAGACCTTGAGGGTTATAATTTAGTCAATGTCAAATGAGACCTTTTGACCTTGTCCAATCCCAAGTTTGAAGCCCTTGGAGCCATTTGGACAATGGAAAAATCCTTAAACACCTTGTAGAGTGTTTGAGTAACCCTAAGTTGTTTTATGGTTGGTTCCCCAGTACCACAACCTATGCCCTAGTACCCTAGAAAGAGTCATTTATGGGTTAAATAAGTGTAGAACTTCAAAGATTCCAAATCACCTATATATGTGGTCATTTGTGTTTTTAATGAGGTCATGGTATCCTAGGAGAATTCTAGGCACCCACACACCTTGGTGGTGTTGGGGTCCTTGATACCCTTGGTATGATGAGTATATGGTGGAGAATGCTTCCTTGTTTATGTTAAGTATGTGGATGTGAAGACCATTGAATCCCTCATGCATTTGATGATTTCCATTAAATCCTTTGACCTTGGAGCTTATGCATAAGGTAACATGGTCTTTGACACCTTTATGTGTGGAGTCTTGATGTCATGTACAAATTGAATAATGTAAGGGTATTCGACTAAGAATTTGCAAATAAACCTGTTAGGAGGAAATATTGTCGTTAATTCCATTGTAGTATTTTCCCAACTATTTAATTTGTCAATCTAAGGTTCGTATGCTTACGAAGTGAATGAAAAACATATGCAGGAATGAAGCAAAATTTAATCTAATCTAACCCACCTTGAAACTAAGACTAATCTAATCCAACCCCCCTTAAGCTGAAACACACAATTGGTAATCTAATGATGTAAGATGAAACGCACGACTGAAGGTAAATTGCATAAGAATAAACTAACTAAGAAAACATGAAATTGCATAAAGGAATTACAACGTATGAAGAGCAATGAGACAACACATGTGAACTCACATTAACAATAAAGAAATCTTAATTTACATCACAATAATCAATGACAAATCATGAAAGCATCAAAACTAAGATTATGAAGAAAATTTAAGAATCCCCTTCTCCATATTACAAATTCAAGACTATCTTCTACAATATGAGACTGATCTTCCCCTAATCTACCATTCCCCCAAATGAAAAGAGAGAACTCTCTTTTATACACTAATTTCTTTGAGAAGAAGATAACCATCTCATAATGATAGATCCATTATTCTCTCAACCACTTTTAACTACTTTCCTCAGTTATTACAAGATATGATCCCTTAAAATCCTCCACATGTCTCTCACAAATTCTCCACATGTATCTCATAAATCCTAGATAAGATATGCCAACCAAATCTACATGATCTTCTCCTTGGAATATTCTTTGAATAACTATCTCCTTGAAATGGTGGAGGAGATATTTGAGAAGTATTTTTCTTTGAATTAATCCTTCACATATTCCTACACATTATAAATCTCATCCATACTAGAGATATTAGTTAAAAACATGTTAATTTATAATATTTAATCATAAATTCACTTATAATACTAAAATGAATAAAGTGGAAAATAATAAGGTGAAACCCAAATATATGTATGGAAATGGTATAATGAAAGGTTAATGGGGTGATGAAATGCGAGGAATAGAGAAAGGTAAAGTGGATGAAAATATGACATTTCTGAGTCCCAACATCCTCCCCAACTAAATTTGTTAAATGTCCTCATGCAACCTTGCATGGCTCCTCCTAAGAACTTTTGGCATCTGAACTATGGCTCTGATTAATAATGTCGTTTTAACAATGAATGTTTCCAAGGTGTGAAATACATGAGTAATGACTGAAAATTTCTTTATGGTTGGTTCTTGTGTGACAACCATGAATACAAAGAATGATGGTTCTTGTCTTAACAACATTAATTTCATTACTTCTTTTCTAGCTGCATAATAATTTAACCATACACTCACTGGAAATGATAAGCTATCAATGTGCATATAAAAACATCACTGTGCATAAGAAAGCCTTTTATTTATCTTTATGAATCATGCCAATATGTATATCAATATGTATGAAGCAAAGTGCAATAGAGGATTTGTAGGAAAAGAAATGTTGGTGAATGGTAAATGAGATAAAAAAAATTGGTGATGGCTATGAATGAAAATGGTATGATAGTAGTGAATATGTATTGAATATAGTTCCCCCTCCCCAACTGATTCGGTTGCATGTCCTCATGCAAACTAGCATGGGTTGTGAAAGTGAAAAAAGAATGGAGAATGGTGAGGGAATTTTCCAAATTATTCATTGCTAGCATGTAAGGAATTGCATGATGAAAGTTTAGAAAACAAAATACCTCCACTTATCCAAAAATTAGATGAACGATGCAATAGGAATGTAGCTGCTTCTGCTGGATCGTGGAATATGTCAATGCTACTGCGACTGTAACTGCTTGATCATGGGAAATGTGGAGGGAGGAAAGTGGAACTACGGTACTCTCATAGATCTGAAGTCATGCTTTTGTAACCGCTGATGGAGTCATGAGAAATAATATATAGTCTTCACCTGCTAAAAAACCCAATGGTATAGTTCTACTCATGCCAATGTATGTATCGAGGTCGAGCATGAAGAGAAATCATTGGATTACTGACCATTGACGAATATCATTAACCAATGCAAGGAAAACTCACCATTGATATCAATGAGTGCCAAGGTACCCAAGTACATCTTGTAAAGTGAAAATGGATGTGATGATGTTGAGCCACTTGCAAGTGTTAGAATAATCAACCCATAGTTAGCTACCTTAGACATTAATTAATCCAATTTTTGTCTTATTTGCCTAGTTTCCATATTCCACCTTATGCAATTTTTCCTCCACACATCCAAAGTGGTAAAACTTGCTAAATATGAGTCATGGAGTGCTTGGGAAACCTCTTGGAATCAAATCTAATTTATTCCTGGCCTCCCTAGCGCATGTCTGCTTTTTCTGCTTTATTGCCTGCTTTTTCTGAGTTTTAAGGAAATTGGGAAAGTTTGACTAGGTGAAGTTAACTTGTTTTTTGTCCTCAACATCCTCCACTCTTTTATCCTATGAAAAGAATGTATGAGTTGTCCTTCCACCACCTATTATCTTTCCTAATTGATTTTTCCAATTCGTGAGCTCTTAGACAGATTTGGAAAGTGCTTTATGCACCTATGGGGTATTTGCTTAGATTTAGTAAGCGTGCTTTTGACTAAATTCGAATGGAATCCTGATGCATTCAAATATCTCATGTAATTATTTATTGTGGCATCCTATGACTTCATAGGGTTTACTATTGTACACTTATTCAATATAGATTAGTGTTCAGCTCCATATTCAGTCTCTTTTGTGAGTAATTTG
Organism: Pseudotsuga menziesii; assembly: GCA_001517045.1. NCBI lineage: Eukaryota > Viridiplantae > Streptophyta > Pinopsida > Pinales > Pinaceae > Pseudotsuga > Pseudotsuga menziesii. Next base: position 34,290 of record LPNX010063157.1, on the reverse strand, counting down.
CATGTGTAATTGGAAATTGTTCTAACGCCTGGGTACAATTTCCACATGGTATCAGAGCCTTTGTAGATCGATTTCTCTACTTCCAATTTGTTTTGCAGGTTTGACATCATTGACTGGGAGCATTCTGCTGACTGACGGGACAATTTCTGAGCTATGGATAAATCTTAGAAGATCATCTTGACTCCATTTAACTTCTTTGAATGGAAAGTAGAGATGGAGATACTGTTGAGAGAGAAAGGCCTCTATAGAGTGACTATGGTAACAGAAGCAGAGCCCAATGCAGCTGTAGAGAAGATTAAATGGCACAACAGGAGGGATGAGGCCTATGGTCTCCTATGTCTTAGCATATCCAGAGACCTCCCTTTCCATCTTGATGGATTGACATCACCGAATGAAGTATGGGAGAAGCTTGTTTATATTTTTGGAAAGACAGATGAGATGAGGGGACATCAAATTGAAAATGAATTGATCTCCCTGAGTCTCAATAGCTTTGAATCCCTGCAGCTCTATTTTTCCAAGTTCAAAGCACTTGTTTTGCAGCTAAAACAACGTGGGATCGAAAAGAAGGATGATCAGCTGGTCTTGGCCATACTCTCAAAGCTTGGCCCTGACTATTCAGTGTTTGTTTCGACCTTCTATGCCACAAAGTTGACAGCTCGAGCCTGGAAAATGCCTAGCCTTGCAGATTTCATGGAATCTCTCACACAAGAACAAGATAAATTGGTGATGATGGGAACCATCAAACCATCCAAAGACCAAGCTCTGGTTGCTGGAGATTCGAGGGTGGATTCAAAAAGCAAGAAGAAATCTAAAAATCCACCTGAGCAAAAGAGAGACAAGAACAAGTCTCCATAGGAGCCTCAAGGTTCCAAGAAGAACCCCCAGAAGAAGAAGAACAAAGGAGAAATGAGCAAGTGCGCATACTGCAGTAAGGGAAATCATTCTGAAAGCTCCTGCATGAAGAAGAAAATAGACATGCTGACCCAAATCCTAGAGAAGAATGGAATCTCCCTTCCAGACAGCTCAAAGAAGAGGGAAAAAGATCAAATTTAGAAGACAGAGAGAGAGTTCATGCATTGGTTGTTGGCACATCAAGCTCACCTAGTTTCATCATTGATTTTGGAGCTTCAAGACATATGGTTTTGACCAAGGAGGAATTCACCTCACTTGACATGTATAAATGTCTATCAATAGTACTGGGAGATGACTCTCTTACTGCAAATTTGGGCAAAGAGAGGATTGATCTTGACCATGGTAAGTTCAGAAATGTGTTGTATGTTCCAGGTCTTGCCTCTAACCTCTTATCAGTGTATCAGATGACCCACACAGGCTCTCCAAAGAAGTTCATATTCTCCCCTGATGAAGTTGAGATCACAGAGATCTCAAGTGGTAAAGTCATTGCAAAAGGAGTTGCAAATCACACTTCGAAGGTATACATGTTCTCGCACTTCCTACCCTACTCAAACCCCTCTGCTCTTCTGATTCATGCTAATGAGGCAAGCAAGCTTTGGCATGAAAGATTTGTCCACCTAAATTACAAGTATCTTTCTAATCTTAGTGAAAAAGAAATGGTCATAGGGTTACCAAAGATTAAGTTTTCCAAAGGAGTCTGTCAAGGTTGCATCCTAGGAAAACACCCAGAGCATAAATTTGAGAAAGCTAGTCATGAGAGAACCTCTACACCTCTTGAGTTGATCCACAGTGATGTTGCTGTCCCATTTCCTCATATGTCAATGAGTCAGGCCAAATATGCATTGACATTCATAGATGACTTTTCCAGGTATTGCTGGGTTTACTTCCTGAAACACAAGTCTGAATTTTTTGGCCTCTTCAAAGTCTTTAAGGCTTTGGTTGAAAACCAGTCTGGGAGGAAACTCAAGGTCCTCAGATATGAAAATGGTGGTGAGTATGTCAAGTCTAAGTTTATTCAATATTGTGTAGATGCAAGTATTCAAATGCAGCATTCTATCCCTTACACACCACAACAGAATGGTGTTGCTGAGAGGAAGAACAGATCACTGAAAGAGATGGCAACCTGCATGATGGAGTCTAAGACTTTGCCACAAAAGTTTTGGGCCAAAGATATAAACTGTGTAGCCTATATCTAGAATAGGGTGCCTCATAAACAACTTGATGGTATGACTCCTTTCAAAGCATGGAGTGGGCACAAGCCAGATGTGACCCATTTCAGGATTTTTGGCTCAAGGGCTTGGGCCAAAATTCCAACAGAAAAGAGGAAGGCTTTGCAGCCCCAAAGCCAAGAGTGTATATTTGTTGGGTACTCTGAAGATTCAAAAGGGTACAAGCTGATCAATTTGAGCACAAACAAATCCTTCATTGAAAGTTGTGTTCAGTTTCAAGAAGATCCCCTAGCAGTAGTGGAAGTTGGAGAATCCTCTTCACCACCAGAACCTCTGAATGTAAGTGAAGAGATAGTTGAACATACTGATTCTGATATGTATGATAATGATTATTTGATTACAGATCCTAAAATTCCTACAATACCAAAATGGGCATCGAGGACCATTCATGCAGCTGGAGAACTAGCTGGAAATCCTAATGATCCTAGGAGGACTAGATCTCAGTTTGAGAGTGCTCTATGCATGAAAGATCCTATGTTTGCAGAGAAATGCTATCTGATGGTTGAATCAGACCCATAGACATATGAAGATGCATAAAATGATCCAATATGGCAATAATCCATGAAAGAAGAGTTCAGCTCACTCCAGAAGAGCAACACTTGGGAGCTGGTTGATCTTCCCCCAGGGAGGAAGCTAGTTCAGTGTAAGTGGGTGTACAAAACCAAATTTGATGCTGATGGTTCACCTCTGAAGTATAAGGTCAGATTGGTAGCCAAGGGCTACTCACAGGTTCATGGCATAGACCACAATGATACCTTTGCACCAGTGGCAAAGATGGACTCCATCAGGCTAGCCTTAGCCATTGCAGCTTCAAAGCATTTGTAGGTACACCACATGGATGTGAAGTGTGCTTTCCTAAATGGAGATATCACTGAATAGATATACATGCAGAAGCCTCAAGGATTTTCTACTAACCCATCTCTTGTGTGCAGGCTAAAGAAGTCATTGTATGGGCTTAAGCAAGCCCCCAGGGCTTGGTATGCCAAGATTGATAGCTTTCTGCTATCACTGAATTTTGTTCGAAGCAAATCAGATCCAAATTTCTATTTGAAGCTGATTCATGGTTCATTAATGATCATTGTTTTGTATGTTGATGACCTTCTCATTACAAGAAGCTCAAGGATGAAATTGCCTCCTTGAAGGATGCAATGAACCATGCCTTCTCAATGACAGATTTGGGCTTGTTGAGCCAATTTTTGGGGCTCGAGATTGCTCAAACCAAAGAAGGAATCAAAGTACATCAGTCCAAGTATGCCTTGGATTTGCTGAACAAATTCAAAATGATGGATTGCAAGCCAAGCAAGACTCCTTTCCTTTCAGGAGTTAAGCTTGAAGAAGTTGATTCTTCACCTATGGTAAACAATACACTGTATAGGAAATTGATTGGATGTTTGTTGTATCTTACACATACTAGACCTGATATTTCTTATGCGGTAAGTGTGGCTTCAAGATACATGGATCAGCCTCATGAGATCCATTGGAGAGCAGCCAAAAGGATCCTTAACTTTGTTCAGGGAACAATGACTCATGGGATCTTCTACAAAGCTAAATCTGATCTTGATTTGATTGGGTTTACTGACAGTGATTGGGAAGGTGACATCACAGATTGAAAGTCAACATCAGGATATGTGTTCATGCTTGCAGAAGGGCCAATTAGCTGGTCAAGCAAGAAACAGAGTTCCATTGCACTCTCATCTACAGAAGCAGAGTACAGGGGAGTTGTAAATGCAGCAACTCAATGTTTATGGTTGCAGGGGTTACTTGGAGAGTGTGGCTTCGAATTAGAATACTAAACTACTATCTACTGTGATAATCAGAGTACCATTCGAATCTGCAATGATCCAGTTCAGAAGCAGAGAACCAAACACATTGAGATCCATATGCACTACATCAGACATCTTGTGCATGATGGCACCATTCACCTACTCTTTTGTTCATCTTCAGAACAAGTAGCAGATATCTTCACCAAATTTTTTTGTGAGAAGACATTCAGCAATCTCAAATCATTGCTGGGGATTGCTGATCATGCTGTGAAGCATGAGTGATGACAAGATTTCTAAATTTTGTTTTACAGTCCATGTTTAAGGGAGGATTTTTCCCACTGGGTTTTTGCCTCTTTCCTTGGTTAAATGGACATGCAGTGTGTAAAGGGTGACTAAGCCTTGTTTCTAGGCCCTATAATTTTCTGATATTTTACTCATAAGTCAGGCTTAAGGGGGGGTGTTAGAATAATCAACCCATAGTTAGCTACCTTAGACATTACTTATCCATTTTTTGTCTTATTTGCCTAGTTTCCATATTCCACCTTATGCAAGTTGTCCTCCGCACATCCATAGTGGTCAAACTTTCTAAATATGAGTCATGGAGCACTTGGGAAAACTCTTGGAATCAAATCTACTTTATTCCTGGCCTCCCTAGCGCATGTCTGCTTTTTCTGCTTTATTGCCTGCTTTTTCTGAGTTTTAAGGCAATTGGGAAAGTTTGACTAGGTGAAGTTAACTTTTTTTTTGTCCTCAACATCCTCCAATATTTTCTCCTATGAGAAGCATGTATGAGTTTTCCTTCCACCAACTATTAGCTTGCCTAATTGATTTTTCCAATTCGTGAGCTCTTAGACAGATTTGGAAAGTGCTTTATGCACCTATGGGGGATTTGCTTAGATTTAGTAAGCCTGCTTTTGACTAAATTTGAATGGCATCCTTATGCATTTGAATATCTCATGTAATTATTTATTGTGGTAGCCTATGAATTCACAGGGTTGGCTATTGTACACTTATTCAATACAGATTAGTGTTCAGCTTCATATTCAGTCTCTTTTGTGAGTAATTTGCATGTGTAATTGGAAATTGTTGTGAGTGTAATTGTTCTAACACCTGGGTTCAATTTCATAGCAAGATATGGCGATTAAGGGACAATGATGTATTCCCATGATTGTTAGTGAGAGAAATTTTGATTAAGGCATGGAAGCCTCTAGGTACTCAGAATGAACTCTAGTCTATATCCCAGATAAGGTGCTGAGGTTGATGGGGAAAGACCTGTTGAAAGGCGGGCCTTAAGGAATCCCACATCAATCAACGCGATTTGGTACAAAAATATTGGTAGGACTATAAGTGAAAATATCTCACGGTCAAGAAGTGGATATGGCAAGGCCATGAAGTCATGAAAAGGGAGCTAGTTTTATTCAGAAGGAAAACTGGAATGGAAAAAGAAGGAAAAAATCAACTGAAAAAGATAAAGGGATGTATGCAACTCAGAAAAATAGGCATGTGTGAAGACATGACAGATAAAGCGATGGAAAGTGGACTTCAAGACATGGATGATGATGTTAGGATTATTAATCCTCCCTTGTCCAAATTTGGTCATATGTCTAAATCGGGAGTCATGTCTAAATCGGGAGTCCATCCAGTCTATTTATAGTCATTAGCACCATTGCTTAAACTTCACCTAATTGGGGCACATGTTTCAGTTACCAAAGTGTGGGGAACACTAATTGAGGCTCACTGCCACTTATTGCACTTGATTGCATAAGTTTAGGAGTCTCTTAGATCAATCCCTACAATTTAGGAAGCAACTGGGAGTGCCAAAACCAACCAAGGTCAGTTCACTTCAGTTAATGACTAGTCAAGCCAAGTTAGGAGTCCGTTACATTCAGTTATAGCTCTCTACATTCAGTTAAATAATGGTTTAATTAATTGCACACATGTGGGTCGTTTTTCTCACCTACCACAGTCAGTTAACCATTATTTAATACTAAATGTAACACTTGGTTGTGTTTTAGAACTCTGGTTATGATTTAGACAAGGACAGTTAACTACTGGGTCCTCCAATAGTGATTTAGACAAGTCTTGGTTACCTATAGTCAAGTAGAGTCTAATCAATTCGAACTTCCTCATGTGGATTCAAATTGCTTGTGGCTATTAAAGCCATTGTACTTCATTGTAATTAACTATCTGGATTACTTTTTTTATTAATGAAAGCTTTCACAGCTGCAAGCCTTTTGCACTGTTTCATTCTTCAATGGCTGAGTAAATTGTGAGGTCTTCTTTGTGAGTTGTGTGTTTGTCTACAGATCTATATGCTCAAATTTAACATGGTATCAGAGCCTCGATGGACAAGGCACTTCTCCTCCTCGGATATCCTACTGGATCATTTTTTTGTTTTGTAGGTACAACTTCGAAATGAATTCATCAGTTCCTCTTCTCACCCGATCCTAAGATGCCTCAGACTATTTTGAATGGAAGTTGAAGATGATTATATGTCTAAGAAGACAAAAAAAAATTTGGTGTCTATTGGACTTGGTAGACATAATTTTGAGAGTGATAATGACTGGCTAAAAGCTAAGGATAAAGCTTTTGAAATAATGGAACTGGCTCTTTCTCCTAGCATGCGCTACCACAGTAGATCTATTGAAGATCCAGAGGAACTCTGGAAAAGATTGGACAGAACCTTTGGAAGCACATGGAGCACACCCAGCACCATAAGCATCCTTGATTCAAAAGTCTCGGCCTCTACTCTCTCTGATGAAGTTGTTCAAGATGAAGATGAAGCAGAAGCTTCTACACAGTCAATTCGAATTGAAGACAGTCTCCATGCAGTGACTCCTTCTCCTGATGCTCCGGAAGTTCATGAGATCTCTGATATCTCATATTCTCATATTGCTGAAATAGAAGAAGACATTCAAATCTCTGATATTGAAGAAAAATTCTGCTGCACTTCCATGCAAACATTCACCGGTGATTTTCCTTTAAATTCTGTGCAAAATTTACTAGTAATTGCTTCTGAAAGTGAAGAGAAATTTGATTTTTCTTCCTCTAATGTTGCTTCTGGTGTGAAAATATGTGATACCTTTGATATTTTGGAAGAAATATCAGATTACCAGATTGATCCATTCGCTCCCCATGATCTAGTTTTTCCAGCAAATTCCTGCAGGATTGCATGCACCAAAATTCAGAATTTTGAAGAAGAAGAAATCCGTGCATCCACCGTCTCGGTTAACCATTTATTTGAATCTGATATTAACCTTATTGGATCTGATGTGATATTATTTAGATCTGATCTGATATTTCTTTGTTTAATATATCAAATTCATAATCTTTCAGTACTGCTTGTAGCTGTTCTCATCAACGGTGTGAAGAAACAAGTACCGCAAGTCTCCTACAAAACTGCTGCTGGGGATTTGATTCCATTTCATAGTTTTGGATCTGTTTTGAACCTGTTTAGATCTGATTTACTTTCTGATCTGATATTATTTGGTTCATATTTTAAAATTCAAAATCATTTAGTCATGCTTGTAGCTGCTCTCACCAATTCCGGTGTGAAAAATCAAGTACCGCACTTTCTCTTCAAAACTGCTGATGGGGATTTGGTGTTAGTTTCCTCATATGAGGTTGCTGATATTTTATTATGTGATTCATTATATATTTCAGAAGCTATATCAGACTATGGAGCTCCATCATTCGCTCTCAACAGTCCCTGTGCTTCTCTACCATTGATCACATGCTCATCTTCTCACAGAACTAGTAAAGAGGAAGATTTTCTGCATCCGCCTAGACACCTGCTCCTAACACTTGGGGCTATTCTTACCACTCATGGTTTGCTGTTCATGGCTGCAACATATCAGTTTCTTTAGTGTTCTTCACATTCTCTGAATTCTCAAGAACCTTTCCTCACTTTTCAGTTGACTTCAGTTGCTCTACATGGGTCCAGTCTTCATCCGACAGCTGTCTATATTTCTGATTTAGTTGAGCATATCATTCTTCTTCCAAAGATGAAGATTCCTCTAGACATATGATGGAGAGGTTCACATGCCAGGCCCCAGGATACCTGTGCACAGAAGAACCAGATTGATCCTGATTCTACCTGCTTAATTAGAAGGGGGGTTTTTTTCCCATGTGGTTTTTCCCCAAGCACCTTATTTTTGAGCAGTTACTTTACTTTACTTGATGTAATGGGTGACCTATGGTCTTAGTTACTAGGGCCCAAGTTTGTCCAAGTTAGCATTCAGGGGGGGTGTTAGGATTATTAATCCTCCCTTGTCCAAATTTGGTCATATGTCTAAATCGGGAGTCATGTCTAAATCGGAAGTCCATCCAGTCTATTTATAGTCATTAGCACCATTGGTTAAACTTGACCTAGTTGGGGCACATGTTTCAGTTAAAAAAGTGTGGGGAACACTAATTGAGGCTCACTGCCACTTATTGCACTTGATTGCATAAGTTTAGGAGTCTCCTAGATCAATCCCTACAATTTAGGAAGCAACTGGGAGTGCCGAAACCAACCAAGGTCAGTTCACTTCAGTTAATGACTAGTCAAGCCAAGTTAGGAGTCAGTTACATTCAGTTCTAGATCTCTACATTCAGTTAAATAATGGTTTAATTAATTGCACACATGTGGGTCGTTTTTCTCACCTACCACAGTCAGTTAACCATTATTTAATACTAAATGTAACACTTGGTTGTGTTTTAGAACTCTGGTTATGATTTAGACAAGGACAGTTAACTACTGGGTCCTCCAATAGTGATCTAGACAAGTCTTGGTTACCTACAGTCAAGTAGAGTCTAATCAATTCGAACTTCCTCATGTGGATTCGAATTGCTTGTGGATATTAAAGCCATTGTACTTCATTGTAATTAACTATCTGGATTACTTTTTTGATTAATGAAAGCATTCACAGCTGCAAGCCTTTTGCACTGTTTCATTCTTCAATGGCTAAGTAAATTGTGAGATCTTCTTTGTGAGTTGTGTGTTTGTCTACAGATCTATATGCTCAAACTGGAATGGAAAAAGAAGGAAAAAATCAACTGAAAAAGATAAAGGGATGTATGCAACTCAGAAAAATAGGCATGTGTGAAGACATGACAGATAAAGTGATGGAAAGTGGACTTCAAGACATGGATGATGAAGGTGCTCTGAATGAGAAATATGGATAAACAACACATGACGCAAATGATTTCATGAAAGGTTGATGTGTAACAGCAAACGTCATGATATGTGCGATCAGAATAAGCTCCTTCAAGCTATCAATAAATCATGTTTTTCTCTGAAAAATCTTGTGATTCCTGAAAATCACATCAACATGAAATGCGAGCGTCTCTAAAATTGAAAACTTAGTACAAATCCTGCATGAAAACTTGTGAGATGTTCGAAAAACATAACATGCATAACGAAGTATGAATGCGTAAAATTAAAAAAAAAAACATTTTTATACCTGTTGTTGTTGTGCACTTGTTTTGTCATCGATTACTACTAAAGTGACTCCAAGAAACAACTTACCGTAAATCATAAAAATATGTTCAATACTCAGGAAATTGGAATGTCCATTTGCAATTTTTAATTTCAATGTTTTTATTATTTTATTATTTTATTTATTTATTTTTATAATGTTTTTGTTTCTTTTCATGGTTTATAATTTTATTTTATTTTTTACATACCAAAGAAAAAATAAAAATAAAAATGGAAAAAAAAACATTCAAAATTAAAAAAATTTAATAGTTGTAACACCCACTTGCAACACCACCTATAGCTACCACATCTAACTGTGGCAACCAGCTGCGACACCACCTATAGTTTCCACAGCCAGCTATGACAACGACCTACAACACCACCACCTACGACACACAAGAAACTCTCTGCAATGTGAGAAAATTGGTTCATTGTGCACTTTGATGGATTTTAAAATTAAATATCCTGGAACATAGCTCTGCATTGGCCAGTTATATCTAATGCTCGATTTCCACAAAGTCATGCTGGTGCAAAAATGGGTCATGTGCCTGTATGCACTATGTAATAATGCTCACACAGTTGAAATCGCAGCCCAAGTTTTGGTATTGTTCATTCAGTTGGGATATAGGAACTCAATGCAACTGCTAGATCAAGTATAGTTTATCCAATCCATTCGATCTTGAACGTAAAACTTACCTCGCCTTCCTCCTTTTTGTGGTGTTAAAACCAATCCACTTGCTTCTGCGACCATAATATCTTTTGGTTCATAGCGTTCATCATCAAGCTTCAGTGTGTAAGCATGACACTGTGTGATCGCTGAGTAGATATCGAGAACCATCGACTTTGCCATAAGCTTGAGTGATTACAATAGTTTGTTTCTCTAATAATAAAATCTCAAAAAGGAATGGGAATAGGTATTAACATACTACAGCAAGATAAGTATCACCATGTGGAACAACATCTTCAGGTTCATGCATAAAAAGACTTGGTTCATTATCCTTTGCTTTGAGATGCAGTTATCTAGATCAGTATAGCACCATGTGCTCTTAGCCACTCTTCACATTTAGCAAACCCATCAAATTCATTAAAGGATTTACATGAAGAATTATCTAGAAACAATTAGGTTGGCGAAGCATGATATATTGATCTAAAGATGTTGATTGATCTAACAATTGATGTGTGGATTGAATTTCTAGGATAGTGAGAAAATATTCAACCGATTCATCAAAATCATCAAAAATCACTTTCTCTCCCTGCAATTCGGTGGAAGGATCCAAATCTTCTGAAATGGCATAACCAATTTCCTTTTACTAATAGTATCGATTTCTGGATGGGACAGAACTAAAAGCAGGTTTACGCATTATTCTTTTATTGAAATCTTCTTCAGGAAGAGTGAATCGGATCTTTTCTGGTGAAATCAAATTTGGAAAAGTATGAATTAGACAAGTTGGTCTTCAAATCTTTTCTAGTTTCATTCTTATCCACATTGGCGTACTTAGACAGCCCAGTATTTACAATGCTCACTTCAGCAAGCCAGATCTCACATTCTAGTGCATTCAAGATGAGATCAAAATCATTCTTATTCTCTAGTTTCAAATGCAGTGTTTGCTAAAGTTTCTTCACTTATATAAAAACTATCGAATTCCACTTTCTCTATATCAACATTAGGGTTGTGAGGCACGGGAATATCTCCCTCCTTCTCTACATTTTATGTTTGTAAGTTTCCAGCGATCAATTATAACGCTGGTGTGATCTTTCAAGAATGATTGTTTAGATATACCCCAGGAAATACTGTCATCAAACGGCCCATTTGAGTGCTGAAAAATGCACTCAGTTTGTCTCTAATTCTTGCCTCTTGGCCGCTAGCTATCACTTCCGAAAGTAGGCCATCGTCCGGGATAAATCTTAACCATGAATTTGTTCCATAATTTCAGGTATCATCCAGCATGGAGTGGCCACAAAAATGAAAATTATCGTTAAATATGGAAGAGATAAATTGGCAAGAAGATTGTTGTAAACCAAATTGATACACAAAAGAATGATAAATGGGGTTTTAGTTTTGCAATCTCCGGCAGGAATATCTCTTTATTCAATTGAACATACAATTCTTAGGAGTGGATTCCATATCGAAGATACTAAGAGATGAATACTGATTGCAGAAATTGCGTTAAATGATTATGATTGTTGCAATCATATCAGTCAGAATTGAATTTTCCTTTCCTTTCAAGATATGTTGAAAATGGATCTGCTTACCTTGTCTCTATAATTCTTTAAAAATTGTGAAGGCCAACATCCCAAAATTTTGGCAAATATTCTATTTTTCTTAGTACAAGGATGGGAAGCATGGGAATTTAGCCAAAAATCACAGAAAATCATTAGCCAGAGGGGCGGCAGATGTAAAGTAGCAGATGCATGTTGTGTATTGAAGCTTATGCGGTGGAAATTGCTGCGAAGGCGGATTAGAAAATGAAGGAAAGCATAGCGGGTTCAGTTTCAAGGAAAGCCACTAATAATTTAATCTGAGATAGGACATGCTGACCCTTCCTCCTAAAAATGCTCAGGCATTGTTGATACTAACATTAGATCTATTTCCCTCGAATGCAATCCCTATCTATCCTCCTTGTATTTGTTGTGAGAATTTCCATACTTCCTCGGATCAATTATCATGCCAAGGCAATAAAATGGTTATCGGGGTTTGTTTATCTTTTAAGTGAGCTTAGAAATTCTAGTAGTAAAAACCACCCTAAATGTATTTTCATCAATCAAGGTATCAATACGTTAAATATTTGCTCTACTTCTGCCTATGGTTGGCTCATGAAATATTTCTATTTTTATCTAACAATGTTGTCCGAGATCAAGGAAACAATGGATTCCGTGAGGATTTTTAGCAATCAGCACTGTGATAAAATAGTAATTTCACAATGACTTAACAGAGGAATCTTGTTTCTTTGTTCCATAGTCCATAAATGAGATCAAGTCCTAAAACTCCACTAGATGAGGCAATCGTTATTTTCTTTATTTGTTTTGGACTTAACCAAAGCTCATATTTCAATGAGTTTATTGTTTTCATATTTTGGTGGGGATAGATGAAGGCGAAAAGATGGTAGCCACTAGAGCTAGAAAAGAGAAGACACATTGTGCCATGTAGTGACTATTTTAGTGTGGAATAGTTATTGTATCAACATGTAGAAGTTTAGTTTCATTTTAATTGTCTATCGTTTTGCAGGTTTAAACCAACAATGAACCAAACCAAAACAGAGGTTGAATGGGTGAAACAGTCATACATAAAATTTTGTGCACACAAACCAAGAACCGAGATGATTGCATGCATGATACTGTTTCAGTTGATGTTTCAACTTGGAGTAGCAGCTTCAACATTATAATTTTAGGGATTATTTTAGTTTACAATTCCAAAGAATGCACTCACAACCGACATGAATTTTCCACAGGGGGTTCACTAGCAAGGAAATATTATATCACATCCATTCATATTGGGGGTTTGAATACTCCTAAAATCCTCAAAAATATATTTCCTCATATAAAGGGATCAAGGGGGTTTCTTAATTTGACATAGAGATATAAATATTGGGGGTTCTTTATTTGGGTGGGCCAAGGAATGAAATTCAAATCGTGTGACATTTATATATATTGTTCATATATTTGGAGGTAGCCCACAAAGACATGTTGAATGCCTCCATGTTTGAATGAAAACATGTCCATGCACTACAAGAAAAATGGCATTTAAGCCTCACGTAAAATTATTGTATATTTAAATGTTTAATTTCAAATAATTTTTCTATAATATTATCATTATGCTTATGATTTTCTTTTTTGTTCAATAGCTTTTAAATGAAAATATTCATATCATTATTGTTAATCATATTATAATATCATTCATTGAAATCTTAATTCCAATTGCAATCTAACTCCATAAATCCATCTTAAAAAATACCAAATAATTTGATTATATCATTGGATCATATGCATAAAAAAATTGAGGATTTTTTCCTTAGTTTCATACATAAGACTCTTTCCAATTAAATAAAATTACAAATATTCCAAAATAGGATACTTCTTGACCCAAGGAAAAACAATAACCTCTTGGATAACCAATGTTAAATTTATATGGGAGTGTCATTTAATTTATTTTAAGAATTTAAATAGGAAATGCAGAGAATCTTCTCTAATTTTCAACTAATTTTGATCTTGTATAGATATAGAAATAAGATTCATTTGTTGTAGAAGAATCTATGTTCACTAAACTTGGAATACTTTAAGCATAAGAAGATATCTGAACATAATCTATCAAAACAATAAGAGTGTTATTTTACCATACTTTACTAAGCATGTATTAACAATCGCTTACAAATAGCTTTAAAAAAGAATAGAAAATAGTTATTAAGATTATTAAAAATATTTTATGCAGTTTAATTTATTAAGAGTATAGAAAACATGAGCTCTCTATCGCTATAATTGTAGTTACATGAGACAAATTTGGTAGATTAGCAGGTTTTAGTGTGAAACATGTGCAATTCTCATCTTTTCTAAGCATTGCACTAACTATTGGACTATCTGTATTTTACATTCTTTGTTACATTGATATGTTGACAGGGTTTCCTTTGCATGTTTTTCCTTACCCATTACTATTGCATTGGGTCTTCCACTATCCAAAGCTACAAATCAATCAGTCACCCTTGCAATCCTACTGGGATAATTACTAGCATTATACTATATTTTATTCATAATCTTGTTTGCTTATACTAAGATGTGTTAGGGATCTTGTTGTTACAACTTTACAATATGATTCAAAGGGGGTGTTAAGAATGGGTTCACAAAATGGATACCTACAATATATGGTGAAACTGGAGGTTTTATTAATTGGAAATATATATTGTGAGGGGGATTCAATAATACAATTTTAGGAAGAATTTTCCAATATTGAGTGAAATAAGGGATATTCTTTAATATCCTACGAACAAACATGATATGTAACAAGTTCACTGAGTGAACCCCCCGTGGAAATTGTAGGCCAGTTTTATTTTACAAATTGAAAACGTTTTAGCAAATGGAGATAAATGATTTGCAAATTAAGGATGAAATTGATTAGGCATGTTTGCAAACATTAATTTATTCTTTCCTAAAAACGTTAGAAAACATCCTACTTTCTGATCCTTGCGATCGCACGAAGCGCGAAGGAGAGCATACTTATTCTGGGTGAAAGAAAAAACTGAAAATAAAATCCTACCTACTCTATGCTAATTGGGATTTAGAAAACAATTACGTGTAGTTAAATATTCAATGTAAGCATTCACGTAACAACAATAAAAATATGTTCAATGTTAATTTTGCAAATAGAAGATGAGGATAAATAGAAATGTGTGAAATTAGTTTATGTGACTGTGAATTAACTAGAAAAAAATAAAAAATAACTTGTTCTAACCTCGTACTCGCTTAAAAACATCGTCTGATAGGGATTTCGTAGGCATAGTTTTCACTCCTCATATCATGCTGCAACTCCTTGTTGTCCTCCTCGACCTATAGCTTGNTGATGATGTCATCATCACGTTTTTTCAGGTATTTCTTGTTTTTGGGGTAGCGGGGTCCGTCAAAAGTATGCAGTGTGGGTACTCATTGGATGCGGAATCAAATCCCGCATCCAACGAGCTCTCCCGATCTAAATTTGAGTAAAAACACAGGGAGATATGTCGAAAATACGAACACAAAAGGTAGTTTTTTTCTTTCTTCCTCCAAAATTAATTAATATTATTTTATTATTTTAACCATTATTTTATTATTTTAACTATTATTTTATTATTTTTCTTAGGAGGCCCATTTTAGACCCCAAAATTCCTCTAATGGATCATTCTTCATCAAATGTGCAGGATTCCTCGAATGTTGATTCCTTGTTCATTGTTGGAGGATCAATTAAGAACTCGGATGCTGTCAGGATCTCCTCGTCGTCCTTGTTCATTGTTGGAGGAGTAATTAAGCTCTCGGCTGCATTCACGATCTCCTCTTCGTGAGAAGAGGAGATCCCTACTTTTGCAAGGATTTGAGTGAGTTGTTCCAAGCTTAAACTCATTATTAAATCATTTTGAAAAAGGGATTCTTACAACACCCAAATCTAAATGAAAAATAAATAAAAAACACTCTTGTTGAACCAGATTAAAAAAACACTCTGTATAGAAAACAATTACTCTTCACAATTGCAAAAAAAACACACTTGTTGAAATTGAAATTCACACTTGCAGAATTGAAACACTCTTCGCAGAAATTGAAATTCACACTCTAGTGTACGCTTGCAGAAAATTAATCAAACTAAACTTCAATCCATCGTGCCTCCCCAACTATGAATTTTTCAATCCAAGGTTTGTAGGCTTACGAAGCACACGCAAAATATATGAAAGATTGAAGTGAAATTTAATCTAATCTAACCTCCCTTGGAACTAATACTAATCTAATCTAACCCCCCTTAAGATAAAACATGCAATTGCTAATCTAATGCTGTAAGCTGAAACACACAACTGAAGGTAAATTGAATAAGAATAAACTAAATAAGGAAACATGAAATTGCATAAAGGAATTACAACAAATGAAGAGGAACGAGACAACACATGTGAGCTCACATTAACAATAAATAAATCTTAATTTACATCACAAGAATCAATGACAAATCATGAAAGCGTCAAAACTAAGATTATGAAAAAAAGCTAAGAATCCCCTTCTCCATATTACAAAGTCAACACTAACTTCTACAATCTGAGACTAATCTTCCCCTAATATACCATTCCCCCAAATTAAGAGAGAGAACTCTCTTTTATACATAAATTTCTTTGAGAAGAAGATAACCATCTCATAATGATAGATCCACTATTCTATAAACCACTCTCAACTACTTTCCTATTATTACAAGATATGATCCCTTCAAATCTTCCACATGTCTCTCATAAATCCTAGATAAGATATGCCAATCAAATATTCATGATCTTATCCTTGGAATATTCTTTGAATAACTATCTCCTTGAAATGGTGGAGGAGATATTCGAGAAGTCTTTTCTTTGAATTAATCCTTCACATATTCCTACACATTACAAAGCTCATCCATACTTTAGATATTAGTGAAAAACATGTTAATTTCTAATATTTAATCATAAATTCACTTATAATACTAAAATGAATAAAGTGGAAAATAATAAGGTGAAACCCAAATATATGTATGGAAATGGTATAATGAAAGGTTAATGGGGCGATGAAATGCGAGGGATAGAGAAAGGTAAAGAGGATGAAAATATGACATTTCTGAGTCCCAACAAAACCCATCATAGGGAGATATTCCTCGTCAATCCATTTCCATTGATATGTGGAGCATATTCTAACTCCTTACGGTTGAAGAGATATGAACTTTTGAAGTTGGTGTACCCCACCTTTTTGGGTCAGCCGACCAAACAAAACAAAATTTAATTATTTTCAATTTTGAATTGCATGTCAGCCTAGCTTGAGGTACTAACTTTCCTCCACAACCTATATAAATAGAATATCAAACATTTCATTTGTTCATCATCAATTCTCTTAGTATTTTTGCAACTCTTGGAGAAAAGTGCTAAACTTTGTGGAGGAGAAATTTCTGGGCATCTTCACTAAAATTGGCATAACTTTCTCATACAGAATCAAAATTACAAAATTCTTTGCTTGTTGGAAATATTTTTACGAGGGATATGTGGTGACATGATATAGAGCTTATTTTTTTTAATACTATTTCTTCATATTGTGATCTTCAAAAAGGTATGTTTCATACTTTTGGGTTTCTCTTGTTATGACACATGTCTCTCATGGATAGAGTTCATATTTGATCTTAGTATGTGAGCCTCTATATTGGTATATATATTTGGAGTCATTATGGAGGCTATGATGATGATGTTTAATACCTTTATTCTATGATATGATACACTTTATGATGATAATGCATGTGATAATGTTGTACACTCTATGATGTTGATCCACTCCTATACAATATGATGTACATGCATACCATAGTATGATGATTCTCTCCTATGCACTATGATGTATATTTGATGTTTATTATGCATACACGGTGCACATTGAGATGATGATCATGTATATTTGATGATGAGGATGCATACCTATGTCGATGATGTATACCTATGATGATGAATCATGATGATGCATCCCTTATGTTCAATGAAAGAAGAGCATAATTACTTGTTTAGTAATTGTGTATGATGAGGTGTACAATGATGTACATGAGAAGTGTATGGCAGTGAAATGACTTATTGGTACATAGGGATGATTTGGTAGTGATCAGAATGCAGAGGTTATTAGCATCAGATTCAGATTTTGGTTTAACAGGTTTACAGGTTTGACAATATTTCTCTTATCTGGGTGGCAGGACGTGGCAACTAAAGGAGGTTGTAGCCTCCTTCTGGTTGTAACCGAAAAAATAGGGAGTTGTATCTCCCTTCAGGTTGTATCGTGTAAATCAGGAGGTCGTAGTCTCTTTCCAGTTGCAGCTGGAAAATTGAATTCTTTTTAATAAGGAGGTTGTTGCCTCTCTCCAGTTATTTCTTGAAAATTATTTTAAAAAGACTTTCGTGGTTTTACCCCTAGGACTTGGATTTTGACGTAAAAATTTATTATGTACTATGCAGCTTGTTATTTTCATTCACATTAATGATATGTTGTGATTGGTGATCAACAACTTGCTTTTGATTAAACATTTTATATTGTGCAAATACTGACTCATGCCCTTCTTAGTATTTCAACAACATATGTAATAAGGAAATTACAAATTCCTATTTTTAGAATGTAGGTAGTTAGCATCTCAAGGAGAAATGTTGATGTATTTACACACCATTTTGTAATTTGATGAAGGTTGAAAAACCCCTTGAGAAAGAGAGGCCTTTTGTAACAGAGTTTCTAAGTGAATAAAATTGCAGATCCAAGCAAGTTTTTGTTCAAATATTCTTGTGTTGTTCTTATTACAGTCTACATTTCCTTTCCTTTTTGTGAATGTATTTCATGTTATTTTATTCATTTTGTTATCTTTCATACTTGGATAAGTGTTATTGAATCAGAATTCATATGTTTATGCTCTGGTTCTTTGATTTCAAGAATCCACAAACCATTTCCTGTAAAGTTAATATTGGATTCATCTTTTGATGCCCAAGTTAATGGACTGTTCCTTTTTCTTCTTTACCACCATACAATCAATGAATTGATTGTAAAAGAGTAATTATCCTTCCTTTTTGAAAACAATATTTTGCAAAGCACTATCATTTAACTTGTGATTTCGACTCCATTCCCAATGTTAGCTACTTGTTTCATCCATTACAATCCTTAAAATTGTTTCTTTGAAATTATTTTTGGCCTTTGTGTTTATTTATTGAGAGATCCTTCTCTGGTAGGAAAGAAGCCATCGTTCCTCCTAAATATTGGTTTTGTGGTTACCTTGGAATTATCCTCCTACAACCAAGGGTAAAATTCGAGTGATAAGACCAAGATTAATCTCATTGAGACCTGAACAAAGCTCACTTTTTCCAATGCATTTGATTCATACTTTTCTCTATTATTGAGGGAGAGAAGAGATGTAAATCTTGTTAACATGCAAGAAACTACCCTACAAGTTGAATCCAACCTTTTGGAAACAAATAAACGCCGGACCAAACCTTAATACCAAGAAGGATATAAGAAGAAAAAGAAAGAGGTAGGACTTTCCACTTCTAGTTCAAATACATCAAATAATAAAATTGATAAAATGACCAAAGTGGTTAAAAATATTTCATCAAAGCTTGCTTGGTTTGAAATGGAGAATAAAACTCACAATAGACCTGCTAAGGAAGCTAAGAATCAGAATCAAAACCAGTTCATAAGACCTTTCAATCCAGGTTTTTTTCCTAGAGAAAGGAGAAATAATGATGATCAGAGAGTGCAACCCCCCTTTTAGAAGAATTTGGTTGATGAGCTTGAAGAAATAGATGAAGTTGAAATAGATGATCATGATTAGAAAATGAACCATCTCGCAGGTGAGTCTTCTCTTGGTAACTTAACTTGGTCTGATTATCAACATTCTATGAATTTTAATCAGGATAGCGAGTATGATTTTGAACAAAAATTTTCAGGTTTACTGTATCTAGCTGACATTTTCCAGACTACTCCCCAAAGAAATTATGACTTGAGATCTCGATCCAAACAAGTTTCTCATGATCAACATAAGAAGGTAACTACTCATGTTAAACAAGTGTCAGTGAGTGGCCCTGACCACAAGCCATGCTTATTACAATGCAAATCCAACATTCCCGATAAGGATGACTCCAACTCTATATGTACGTATTAAACCCTAACCCTAACCACTGGTGGCTCTTATATTTATAACTAAGTTGTATTACATTGATTTAATGTTACTTACTGAACAAGCCTTATTTAATAACTAATACAATAATCACCTATTCTACATTGGATTAATTAACCAACATATATATCCTATCATCAACTATTAAAATCCTTTAAACCCTTATAATCCCACCAATTTTCAAACAAAATAACTTAGTTAAAAAAAATCATTTATCATCTTTTATATTAACATTAAGCATCTAGAGCATTGAGTGACATAGAATATCTTCACCATAGCCAAGGTCTTAGCATTCTAGATCTTTACATTTGATATTACATTGTATCTACATCTCGGAGCAACTCTTTTATTCATGTTCTACTCCTACAAACTATTATCCCACATATTAACATTAAACATTCAAGTCTAATGGATAGCTTTTTTCATCACTTTAAAATCTTATCTATTATTCCTTTCGTAACCTAGCCTTCTCCTTTGCTTATATCTTTCGAGAAATCCCAACTTCCTTTTATGATCCCAAATTCACATTCGAATGATTAACGATGATTTAATATCTAGACTCACTTGAGATTAAAAAGTCATTTGATATCTCCATTGACTAAGTCATTGACTTCTCATAATTCATAATTAAATATAGAATATGTGAACACTTACATTTGATATCTCCATTCACTAAGTCATTGACTTCTCATAATTCACAAGATTTTCTATAATGAGAAGTAAATGACGTGAAAGAATTGTAATAATTAGAAACGACTTGGTTGAAAAAGATCTCCATGGGGGCACCTAAGGTGACTTTTAGTTTTATTACTAACCATTTAGCATGGCCTCATGATGACTAGGGATGGGGTGGAATAATAGAAATAATTAACATTCGATGTGATTCCATTGAAATGATGATTATAACGCTTGTTAAAATTGGAAGGTAAGTTTTTGAGAAGGTAGTAATTTCTTGTACAACATATGATTAAATTTGTCTTTTAATATCCCATAAATATGGACCTAAGATGGACAAAGATGGACTTTATTGGTTTTATATTTTCCAAATTTTGTTTTGACTTTAATTTTTTTTTAATATATAAGAAAAAAACTATACTTATATTTAAAAATATGAAAGCTTGTAGTGATTACAAAGGAGAGATTTGATCTAAGATCTAAATAAAGACATAGACCCAAAAAAATTTCATATAGTTCAAGAAGGAAACTACAATAGTTCAAAGCAAAGAGCTACAACTAGAAGCCAATTGACTCAAACCCCAAATAGACCAACAAAGCTAAAAGTACAATGAAAACATCTAATTAACAACAAAACAAAATTATGAAAAATAGATATGAATGTTGTTCTCATAATAGAGGACACCACCATTCCATTTTTCATAAAAGATGTAGCCTTTTGCCACATTAAGGGCCCTCTTAGAGAGAAGGTCCGCCTCCTGTTGAAATGTCTGTAAATATGAGAAATGAGATGTCTTTGAAATGCTTGATCAACTAACGAGTATTATTTAACCATGCTATGAGATGAAGAATGTTGATCTTACATTCCTTTGCAGCCTAGTATATCATCACTTTGGCATCCTGATAAATCTTGTTGCCATCAATTTGAATAAATCTAGAGAGATATAAAGTCATCCATAAGGCCAGTAGTTCATTCACCTTTTGTGTTAAAACCTGAGCCACAACACATCTAGATTTTGAAAAATATAGCATTGTCTAGCTAGAGAACAACACCTACTCCACATTTGGAAAGCTCCATTTGAGACGCTCCATCGAACAAAGTTGTATACTTTTCATGCATCAAAGGAGGCTCTTGAGAAAGAGAAGAAGGGTCATTTGATGTGTTCTCTTTGAGGGATGAAAAATCCGTGAAAGTATCTGCAACTCTTGAACCGACTATGAAAATATTTTGACAAGAGGATTCAATTTTTTTTTAATCTCGTGCTTCTAGATTTCCCAACATAGAAAACAAGGGAGAGATTTCCAATCACTCCATGTTGATTTCCAATTAATATAGGAAGCAACCAATGTATCAACTGCCCACACTTCTGGAAGATTGCATAACCTGTAGACAAATAACCAGATAGACTTTGCAAAGTAGCATGAGACAAGTAGGTGATATACCGATTCTTCACAAGATCCACATAAAAAACAAATACTTGGCCCACTTAGACCTCTTTAACGGAGGTTGTCCCATGCCAAGATGCGATTTTCCAATGACAACCATGTGAATAGGGTGATTTTATATGAAGCATTCAAGTTCCATAAAGAGTTAAACCACCAACTAGAAACATCAATCTAATCTTCAAAAAAAAATTAGTACATTAACTTTGCAGGCCAAATGCCACCCTAGCTATTGTATGACCATTTTAAACAGTATGTCACTCCTAAAAAAAAGAGCCTCTTTGAAAGCCAAAAATATACTTAGCCCACTTCAACACCACACCACACCACCTATTAAACCCAGTTGACTAGCAAATATTCAACTGTGTGATATACCTCCCTTGGGAGGACACACTATAATGTGGTTCAAATTATAACATTCATTTGAGTGAAAAAACAAATAATATCCATTATAGAGTTAAACTTCGAACTTTAAGTTTATTATAGTTTAGGAAATGTATTAAAAAAATATTTAATGTGTTTATTAATGTAGTTGTCAACTTAAGAAAAACATTTTGATAGTTTTTAATAGTTATTTTTACTCATTTCAAAAAGTGGTGTTATGAATATCATTCTTTTTTTTTATAAATATTTTTTTAACATTTTCAAATTTATTATTTTAATTTTCAAATTATATATATATAACTTTATTATGGAATCTTTACGTTATAAATTTATAAATATTCTTTATTTTATTTTATTATGACTTTATAGAGAAATAGGAAAGGAAAAATTTTATTTATATGTTATTAATAAAAGGAGTTAGCTTTCCACATGACCATTTGCACCAATCAGACGACCTGATTCGCGTGAGCTTTCACATCACACGTATTGTTGGTCGTCCGATTGGTGCAAATGGTCGGGTGAAAAGCTAACTCTTAATAAAACATTTTGTATTATTTATTTATAAATTAAAAATGAAATATTTTGTGTTGACACTTTTTAAAGTTTACTTCAATTTATAGTTTAATAATCTTACTTTATTTAATTAAAAAACACTAAATTTAAAATATAGTTAGAATGAAATATATAGATATTTTGGAACGTTTTATTTAAATAAAATATTTTTAAAGTATGATTAAAAAAATATGTTTTTAACCCATTTTTATATAAATTTTATGTATAAAAATATATATATATTATTAATGTAAAATATAAATTAATATAATTAATATATAAAATAAAGTTTTTTCCATAATATATTTATTATTAATGTAAAATATAAATTAACATAATAATAATTAATATATAAAATAATTTTTTACATATAATAAGTTTTTACTTAAAAAACTAAAATAATAAAGTCATTTTTTTAATTTTAAAAAACTAAAAGAATAAAGTCATTTTTTTAAATTTAAAAAACTAAAAGAGTAAAGTCATTTTCAAAATAGTTACTTTGGTTTTATATTTATATATATTTTTTGTTTTATATTTATATATATATTTTTAAATTTAACGGTCAACTTATAATAACATAAAACAATTTATATATTTATATATATATATTTTTAAATTTAATGCTCAACCTATAATAACATAAAACAATTCATTGTGTAACATCTAATTACTCATTCATAATAATAATATTAACCTATAATAACATAAAACAATTCATTGTGTAACATCTAATTACTCATTCATAATAATAATATTAATAATATGAGTAAGTATAACAGTTATTAATAATATAAATTCTTATAAGGGTAACCTCTGGGGTTACCTATAACTTTGATGGGCAAGAAGAATTGACTTTTGAGTGGGGTGTAGGAGTGACAATGAACAACGAAGCAAAAAAATTGTTCGGACAAAATATTAAGATCTAGCAACGTGAACAATCCTCACTTTAAGAGACTCACATTGGTCTTTTGATAATTAATCTAAAAAAACTAGCTTGTCCTCTCCCTTGGCTGGGTACATATGCTAAATTCAAGATTCAATTGTTAGTTTTTGAGTATATTAAATTCTATAATATCCTCAATGATCACAATTCTTAAGCAAATGGTCTAGCTAATAAGGTAATAGCTTTGGACAAGGGATGGAATTGGTAAAATGGGGGAATTGTACCCCATATCCTATTCCACAAATAAGACATACAAGTCACAGTAAGTCTTGGAGGGTGGTGAACATTTTTCATTTTGATAATTACAAGGTAGAGGCATTTACAACCTTCGTGGCTTGGTACGGTGCCCATCATGCTTGAATGAAATTTGAGGTGATGGAACTTTTATGATCCATGAAATGAGTGCGATTATCATTGATGGGATAATGCTTGGATGCCACGGGTTATTTCCAAGGAAAGACTTCCAATAATTGTCCAAGATTTGTTGCTCAGATGCATGGTGTTTTTCTATTATGTCCTTCTAGAATGTTGAAGTGCCAACATGGTCAAATAAGTTTTTGTTGCTCAGATGCATGGTGTTTTTCTATTATGTCCTTCTAGAATGTTGAAGTGCCAACATGGTCAAATAAGTTTAGCTATCCTTTAGTTTTCTTTTATGGGTGGTTTTTTTTTATTGACTACGTGTGTGGAGAGTTATGCTTCCTTTCACTTTCTCCATTTTCTTCATCTTTAAAGCTTGCAGATTGGTGTATTGTCTTCTTTTATGGGTGATTTTTTTTGTTTTTATTGACTAGGTGTGTGGAGAGTTATGCTTCCTCCCACTTTGTCCATTTTCTTCATCAAAGCTTGTAGATTGGTGTATTGTGGTGGATTTTATTTTGGGTGTAAGGTATGTTTTGTGTTTAATTCATTGTGGTGGGTTTTCTTTTGGGTATAAGGTATGTTCTGTGTTTAGCTCAAGACTTCTTTGTCTTGGTGAACATTTTTTTGTGGTACATTTTTTTTCGGTTGGTTTATTCTCATTTTGATAGAGTTGGGTGTTCTCAGTTGATTGAGAAGGGTATTTATTGGTCAAACTTAATGGAAAGGCATAGCTATAGTGGAAAAGTGAGATGTGTATGTTAATGGACTTCTTGAAGTTCCTAGGGCCATTCATAAAGAAAATAGATGATGTTTATGAAGTAATTCTCTAGTTAAATTATAGTCTTGGTAATTAGATAGAAGGATACCGATCTTATTTCATTGACTTGGAAACTAGACTAGAAACAATGGTTAGAAGAGTGGACAATTTGTATTCAGAGGTGGATATGTAGTACAATATGATACTTAGATTCAATAGGAATTATTAGTCTATGGTAGGAAAACCATTTGACTTTATTAAGTTTGTCAAGAATCTTTCATGGAAGATGCTACTATAAAGCAAGATATTAAAGGGTGCGAGGTAGAAGGAAATTCAAAACTAGTACAAGAACCCCATAATTATGAAGAAGCTTCCATGGAAGATTCCCATAGTGGGCTTGTTCTTGTATGACAATCACACGTTCCTCATCTTTTAAAATTTTGTGTTACTGTAGGGCCAACATGTCAACATATTTTTTTTATTAGTGGTTCACAAACCCCCTAGCGGGGCTACTACGTTCATAGGAATAAGTCAGAGGGGCCCCACTCGAAACGGCCTCACCCCATTCGCTCTGATTACGAAGATAACTCGATGGGGACATCAAGCGAGGCCCTTATATAGCAATGTATAGATCCCCGAGAATTTGACCCCGGTAACTTCTACTCACAACGTACAACACTCGACCATTTGAGCTAACCCACCAGACTAACTGGTATGTCAACATATATAGTTATCAAGTTTTAAATTTTCAATCAACTTTTACTAGGCCAAGTCACTAGATGAGCATTGTTTTTGAATTATTGACCTTTGCAATTTTGATGTACTGTAATTTGTAATCTAGAATTTAGACATTTGTACTCCAGTGATGTCTAATTAAACCATAGCCCCTTTATTAATATAAAAGTAATCATTCTAATTTAAAAAAAAAACCAATTTATTATAATTAACAATAATTATAATCATAATCAAAGATATTAATAATAATACAACTCCTAAATAACATATAATAATAATATTACAAATTAATATAATATTGATTATAATTATAATACATAGTAAAATTTACATAGTTTTCTTATGACTTTTATTGTTCTCTGGTATAAAACTAAAGGGAATTATATTTTTTAATTTAGTATTTATTTTATTTTTTAATTATTTTGTTTTAATTATTATTATTATTATTATTTTTTTTTTTTAATTTTAGTAGTGTTTTGATATTTATTTTATTTTTAATTAGTTTTTAATAAAAAAAGCCAAATGGTAGTGTCGTTACATAATACAATTCATATTTTATAAAATTATTACGAATTAATATATTAATAATAACTAATACTTATAATAATATATAACATTCTAAATCTTATAGATAATAGTTTTCTATTTAATGTTTTGTTAAAAAGAAAAAAAAACTAGGTCTTATGAATCACCCCCTTCTTTTATTTTATTTAGCATTTTGTATAAAAATTAATATCGAACCCATACTAACATACAATAGAACACATATAACATATAATAGCTAATTTGAAATATAAATAATAGTAGTAATAAGGGTTACTAATTCGAAATATATATAATAGTAGTAATAAGGGGTAGTATGTGCAGGTATCATCAATGAACTCGATGGAAATTATTGGAGGAGCAATTCGAGAAGCCAACTTGAACAATAACCGACTTAGTCGATCAGGAGATGTTGGAGGAGCAAGTCGGTAAGCCGTCTTGAACGATAGCCGACTTAGTCGATTAGCCGACTAAGTCAGTCACCCGACTAGTTAGAGATTAGGTCAGCCACCTAAGGTCGTGTCGATTGAGTGAACCCACGGGTAGTTATTTGTAACTATTTGTAATTCATATATATTAGGCTGTTGAGCCAGATGAGAACTCGGTTCAGTTCTCTGTATTGTATTGACCCTCTCATGCGAATATAATCTGTATTCTCTATACTTGTTCTTCTCTCTTGTCTTTGTTGTGTATATATGTTTTAGTATGTATTATTGGTAACCTTATGTGATCTGTGAGATTACAACATTGGTTCCATTTCCAGTAGTACATGTCTGAGATGTATGCAAGCAGATGATATCAGAACAGGAGATTAAGGCCTGGTGGGAGCGTAAAGTAGCAAATTATTTGCAGAATTATGCATGGAGAAACAAATTGACGACCGAACAAGCAAAGGAAAGATTATTTACAGAGACACATGAGAAGTTTGTAGAATCAGTGCCCCAGCTGCTGAAGAAACTCCTGGATGAAAAAGCCGGAAGGAACTAAAGATCAACAGTTACTAGAAAAACTGATTCGAGGGGGAAGAACAAACTTGTCGGAGTGGTTCGAAAAGCTCGCTGACGAATTCTGCGAGGAGCAAGTAGTAGAAGAAAGGACTTCGGTGGAAATCATCAAAAAGAAATTCTACACAGACCTCACCAAGCAATTTTTGTGTTCCTTACCGAACTTGATGTTTAGGTTCCTGATCAAGAAAGGAGTGGGTCACATTGTCGAACCTCATCCATCACTTCACGGACTGCCATTAAACCCTAACTGGGCGGAAAAACAAAAGAGGTGGGAAAAATTCATTGTCGAAAGGGAGTGGGAATACTTCCTAAGCAAGTAGATAGAACTATCCGGGCTTTTTAAAGCATTAGGTAGGCTATGGGGGGGTAGCTGGTCATATGTCGAGATAAAGTGGAGTGGATTCTAGTAGACTAAGGAAGATACCAATCACCAGTAATGAGAAGTCAGCCTAAAAAGGAAATCGAGAGGACAGTGTTACACAAAGATACGGCGGACTTCCAGAAAATAGAGAGGGAGAAGAGGCTACAAAGAAGGGAAGAAAGAAGAGAAAGAGCCTTATCACTGTAGAGAGGAATGAGTACTAGGGTGACCGACCAGGAAAGAGATCCGTCGGAGTTGGGTCATGACCGACAAGAAGAAGGTGTGGAAGAAGAGGCATCCCCTATGGAAGAAGAATTATGGATAGAGCAGTGAGAAGCTCTCCAATTAGAAGTTCCCCAGGAGGTAAAACCTCTATCTCCGATGAATCCGAGTACCTGGATACGAGCCATTGTCGAAGAGGACCTTAGACTAGGAGCTGGTGACTTTGGTATATGGAGTCGACTAGACGACGAGAAATACAATGGTAGACATCCAATTATCTGTCGACTAGAAGAAGGAAATTGGGTCACGCTTCAAGCAGTACCGTCCAACCGAAGTATCCACTTACTTTACCCGACACATGAAGAAGCACCCCCTTGCCAAATACAGCTTTGGAGAATACAGAAAATTCAGAATTACGGACGAACAATTGCAGTTGGACATCAAGAAAAGAAGTCGACAATAAAAGATTGCTGGTCGAAGAAGAAACAACAACTAAAACAATCGATGGAAACGAGAGTTCCATCGATGATAGTTCCATAGACATGAATAAGCAAATAACCCCACTTCCCCCACCACCACCTCCACCACCGCCACCTCCTAAAGAAGAGAGTGACAGTGACTCCGACATGGGTCATGGGTCAGCACACATCCATCTATATGAGGGTGATGAGGACCCCAAACGACACTGGCTCGTCTGTGAGTTGACTTGGGAGGCTAACCAAGTTACAGATGAAGACAGGTAGATGGTGCAGTTTGTTGGTGCCTTGAGGAAAAGGGCATTAACTTGGTACATGACCTTTTCTGAAAGAACCCCCCAAGCAACCAAAGCCAAAGTTAAAGCGCAATTCCTATCATTTTTTAAAACTCCAGATGCAAAACATCTGGCAGCAAAGAAGCTAAAGACAACATCGCAGAAGCCAGGAGAAACTGTCTGCAATTACGATAAACGATTGAAAGACCTTCTTAGCCAATTAGACTATGTTATTGACAAACAATTATTAATCCAGTGGTTTCTTGTAGGTTTATCATAGAAAATTCACCGACACATAAGTCTGGAGACATTCAAGACTTACGAAGATGCGCTTAGAAAATCTCTCTAAGTAGAAATGGATGACGACATACCAGCATACTCCACTGATCACAGACTAGAAGAATAGCTTGAGATCGTATAGAAGTCATTAAAAGAATTAAAACTCAAAAGTCAAGATATTTGGTGCACGAAGTGCTCGATGGCCGAACATTCAAAAGAAAACTGTCGACAGGACATCCGATTTGTGCAGACAAACTGTTTTTGCGACATTTTCCAAGAGCATGGAGACCATTCGACAAAAGATTGCCCATTCAATATGAAGAATGGCAAAGCATCATGGCATGCAATTTGTGAAACTAAAAATCATAACACTACCGACTGCCATTTGAATCTCAATAATTGATAGAATTATCATGCAATCTATCATACCAATGCAGTTGCACAGAATAATGAGCAAAACAATGCGCCAAGTGATCAGAACAATCAAAGATACAAAGGTCGAAGATACGAGCGTCAGTATGACAATCGACGTGGAGGCTATGGAGGTCGAGGTTGATTCTCTAGAAATCGAGAAAACCGACCATGTCAGCCCATCCAATGTTTCACATGTTACAAGGAAGAACACCGTCATGCAGACTGTCCATACAAGGACAGGACTGACCTAAAATTCTGTACTAATTGTGGTGTAGGGGATCACTCATTAGAGGATTGCCCTATTATTCTTGAAAATATAAATAAAAATAAGAATGTTAATGTCTTGTCGTGTGTGCAAAAACATGATATTATCAATACAAATAATTTACATATTGTAACCCGACAAGGGACAAAAACAGGAAGTGATAACCCATGAATCAACAAAACAAAAGAAAAAAATGTCTACCCTGATCTAGTTAAAGAAAAACAAATATATAAAGATGCAACAAATATATTTAGAGAATTTTCCCGACAGGAAGAAGAAACTGACAATCGACATAACACAGTAAAACAACTAATACAGCTAGTACAGAAAGATAACTCAGTATCTCAATTCATCGACTTATTATATGAAATAAAACACAGCAACACCGAAAAACAAACAAAGAATATCTTTAGTCTGTTGCAGCTGCAACAATTTCCCCAAAATTCCAAAAAAAATTTAGGACCCTCCTTTTGCTTAAATTAGTTTGATTGTCTTCTTGGTTTTTGGTTTGAGGACGTTTTAGAAAGACTTGCTTATTTTTGGATTGATCTGCAGCTATTTCAATTTTGATTAGGAATTTCAATGATTGATCAAACCTTCATCATTTGCCTTTAATTGTGTTGAAGCAGGTCTGGATCGGAAGGTATTTTGTTTTCGTCTTTCGTCGTTGCGGGCGAGTCTTCGTTTTTGTCTTCCGCCGTTGCGGATGAGTCTGTGTTTTCGTCTTCCGATCCGTTGGCTGATTTTTGGGTTTTATGTTGGAAGGTTTTGGTCAGGTTTTTCTCCACCATTGCGGATGGGTGTTTGGTTCTTTGCTCCCGATTCGGTTGGCGAAATCGGATGGGTTTTGTTTTTGCATCGGAACCATTGTCACTTCTGCTTCCACCGTTGCGGATAGATTTTCAGTTTAACTTAGATTATTTTTTTCCGATTTCTTTGATTCTGCGTCGGAGGTTTTTTGGTTTCACATCGGAGCAGTTGTGATTTCTGCTTCCGCCATTGCAGATGGGTTTCCGTTTTTGACTTCAAATGTTTGTCTGATTTCTTTGATTCTGCGTCGGATGTTTTTGGTTTCACATCAAAGGTTTTATGACTTTTCCCTCCGTCATTGCGGATGGCACACCGTTAGCTCTCCCGATTACTTTTGGTTGCCGCCTCCCGCTCGCCGTTGCGAATAGATCTGTGGTTCGGTTTTTTGCCGTTGCGGAGGATCGTAAGCTTCCAATTCAGAAGCTCTTCGCCATCCGATGTTTTCCTCGCCATATGTGTCGTCGCGGATGACTTCACGCTTTGGACTTCCGCTGTTGCGGACCAAAGTTTACTTTCGTGTGCCGATACAAAGCGCTCCGGCGTCCGATTTTAACTTTTCCCGCCGCAAGTATTGACTATATATACGGTCGAGGGGTTATTTATTTTTATTTTTATTCTCGACTGTTGAGCACTATCATTGTCATGCGTGTCATTCTCACGAGCTGCGAATGACCCCTCGGTCGGTGTAGCTCCATCCAGGTGGAAATTGTGGAATCCTGACCGTTGTCGACCCATCATACTTGCCGTATTGCCAGGTAGGTTTCGTTTTTCCTACCCCGTTCCTTTCGAAGCATCGGGTTAATGTTTGTTGCGGTTAGGGTTATCAGGACTATTTCTTTTCACCCTGTGGTTGCACCTATATATATATATATATATTGAAAAGTTTTGGAGGTTTTACTGTCTACGGTCAGGGGGGGGAGGCGTTTCTAGCTCGTAAAGTAGTATTTTGGCTAGCGGCTCTTTGTTTGCGATTTCCCACGCATAGTGGTTGGGGGTTTGGTGCAGGCGGCCGTTACGCCATCTGCACCAAGCTTCCCTGTGTGTGATGATGGGTTGCAGAGGGAGAGTTTGTGGTTTTTTCTATAGCATTTGGTGGGTGCCCTATTGTTGAGATTTTCAGTTTCCCCCGTATCCTCGAACCCTAGCCATTTTGCCTACGCGGTCCCGCGCAACCGATTCTTGCTCAGTTCCGAACCATGGCCGGGAAAGGGGTTTGACTACGACACCAAGTTGCTGACCAGGGTTTTGCACAGGCGGTTTTTCTTTGATTGAGCACACTATAGAAACCCGCATCCTCAAATAGCAAGGTTTCGCTGTGCCACTCAGCACACCGTTGGCTTTTATCTTAAACCTGAGCCAAAGGGGGAAAGGATGTACCACGGAATTTAGGTTATCAACCATTAGGTTGCGGGCGGTTTGTTTGTAGAGTGCCATTGAGAAGGATTGCGGGGTTTTTTTGTCCGTTGTCTATCCTGCACAGCAAAATGTTAATAGCGCCCGCAGAGAACGGGAGCTTTAGTCATGTTAATGTAATTATTTTCCCTGCAAGCAGCATGAGCCTTTTCAATTTTATGTAGACGCCATTCCTGCTGGATTATATTGTTAATGTTGGTATTGGCAAATAGGGATAGCTTGCATAATCTTGCATGCATATAATTATTTTCAATCATGATAAGTCGCTGAACACGGTACATTTGGTTTTTAATATTCCTGTTAGTTAGGCCGGGTCAAGCTATGCATGCATATATATTGCTTCATTAACTGATTGCTTTAAATGCAGAAGAAGTAAAACGCTGCACATTGTCATATAAATGTCTGCAAATTAAATTGCTTGATGTTACAATGTTACATATGGTAGGAAGAATTCGAGTCCACCATGTCAAAGAGGCAAAAGAAGAAGGCCCCTGTGGTCAAAGAAGATCCAGAAGTAGAGGTTGCCACCAAGACAGAATACGTATATGAAGACACTAAATACATTTCTAGCGTGGAACCTGAATTCCAGTGGGGGGAAATCTATAGACTGATTACCCGAAGAGAAGTCCCCGACATGGGCTTAGAAGAAGAGTCCATATATGCGAACGTTGAAAGATCTTCCCTTATGAAGGTCGCCACCAGGCCAGAGCTGTTCCCATGCTCTGAGGTAATTGGCTGGATTCTGCCTTGAGCAGATATAACCATGATGATTCTGGAAAATGTTGACAGACAGGGCTATGCTGCATTTAGCCCTGGATATGTGGCGTTGGCTTATCACCTGCCAGAAGCCCAAGTATTCTTATCTGATGACTGGCTGAATAACATTAGAATGGACCTGGTAGAGACTCTTAAGAGAATGCTATTGCAGGGAAAACATTACCGGTACAGACCAACGGGTGAGTATGATACAGCGAGCTTGAGGGCTCCCTATAGATTTATAGGTCCAATGCTTAATAGGGTCTTTGGGAGAGCCCATGGCAGATTCTTCAAGCTAGAGTGGATACCCATCATTTTTCATGTGGCAACCCAAGGGATAGTCTTCAAATGGGCCAGCCTTGTATCAAGCAGTCTTTCTTCTTGCTTGACCTCAGCCTTAGAAGGAGAGTCCCAGAAAAGATCTGAATTTTATATGAGCTCAATACTCATAGACTGTATACTATGAAACCAGCCTTTCCCTGGTCTCAGGTGCATCTGGGACCGAGAAAGAATGCCTGTTTATGCTGCTTATAGACCACTGTGGGCACACCAATACCACAGCCATTACAGAGAAGTCTGTGAGCACTTCATTATGCCACTATACACACTCATTTTCCAGAAAGAGTGTGACTGTATGTCGGAGGAGGCCATGCGAGTAATAGTGGATTACGCAGAATACTATTTGACCGAACATGGCATGTATTTCAGGATGTTTGGAGGCTCGAGAGCGCCTTCCCTACTGCCAAAATATGAAACTGTCTGCATTGTCCATAAGGAGGCGGTCAGACAAGTGTTCCTGGATAGAATAGGCAGTTTCCTATTTGAACACAAGAAGACTGCTTATCCTCCCTTGCCTTTTCGACTAGGAAGCTACAGGTTCACTAAGGTGAAACAAGCTGGTGAATTCGTAGAGGATCTAGAGAGATTCCACTTTAGCGAGATGCCCTATCACAGAAATGACTCCCGTGGTAAAGTGGCAGAGCATTGTAAAGAAAACAAGGTGCATTTCGAGTACACTTACCATTTTGATAGGGAAGAATCTATCTTCCGAAATTCCCCGAACATGACTGCACTGAAGAGAAGATTCACGAAGAAAATAGCCACCAAAGGTGGAAAAGGGGATGAATAGGCTAAGGCTGAAGAAGAAGCCAAAAGGAGGGATGAAGAAGCCCAAAGGTTGGCGAAAGAAGCTGCAGAAAGGATGCATACAGAAGAAGAAGAAAGAAAAGCAGCTGAGAAAGCTCAGGAAATAGCTGAGAAAGCTCAGGAAGCAGAG
The DNA here is from genome assembly GCA_001517045.1 of Pseudotsuga menziesii. Lineage (NCBI taxonomy): Eukaryota > Viridiplantae > Streptophyta > Pinopsida > Pinales > Pinaceae > Pseudotsuga > Pseudotsuga menziesii. The sequence goes on along the minus strand of LPNX010063157.1, from coordinate 613 downwards.
GAACCAAAGAGGAAGCTCGATGAAGAGCTGCAAAAGCAGGAGGCAGAGAAGGTGAAGTTGACATAGACTGAGATAGAACAGTCAACTTATGACATAGCTGGAGGGCAGACCCAGGATGTTGAGAACCTAGAGGTTCAAGACCCACAAGTACCTGCTGCCAGTACTCCCATAGTCCCCATGCTCAAGCTGGTTCCTTTTGTCCAGAAGAAAGGGGAAGAGATCCCCGATTTCAACACTGTATATTATGATAGGGAAATGAAGAGAATAATGAAGAGGACAGAGAAGAAAGTAGAAGCAGGAAATATGCCTGGAAAAATGATAACGGATACGGCTGTCATGTTAGGAACAGACCAAGATCCAAGGCTCACCTTGAGAGCTGGGACTGCACTTCTCCACGCCTCAGAAGATAATATGGACAAGGTGATAACTGACTTGGAGCAGTCCAAGAAATCCTCTTCCTAGTTAAAGGACACATTGAGAAAAGAAAGGGAAGAAAGAAACAGGATCAAGAGGAAATATGAAGATATGCAAAGGGAAATGAGGTCCTCAAGAGCTGAAGTACAGGCCCTCCAAGGAGAAATACAAGTTCTGGAAACAACTCAGGGGTCTCTAG
>LPNX010063123.1:428303-489540 GCA_001517045.1 Pseudotsuga menziesii | reverse complement strand
CAAAGAGCATCCAATACCTTCTGAGCTCCATCTGTGTTGATTGGCCTCATTGAAGGATTTGACCCCAAAATGCCATCAAAAAGAGTTATAAGCTTTAGATAATTTAGTTCTTCATCAAATTTCATATTGACAACTGCTTCAAGAAATTTTTTGAAAGGAGGTGGGCAGAGGCAACACATTGCTTCCGATGAAGTTGCCATCTTACTTTTACAAACAAGAAACCCTTTTGTGTCACCCTGCAAAAGAAAGAGAGAGAGAAACACTCCTTAAAAGTACCTAAGGCTAAAAGAGGACCTTATCTTGAAAGCATGGTACCAAAATACTAAATTCTTGAACTACCTGGTAACCTTGCCAAGGTAGCCTGCCTCGAAGAAGGAATATCAAGGTGTATGCCAATGACTCAAGGTCATCTCTTCTACTTCCTGTTCTACCTAGGTGGGCATGGACACTTGCATACCGTACAGTTCCCCTGATCACAAACAGAATGTTAGTTCATATCTGGGGGAGAGGAGGCAGAATTAAACATAAATTTAATATCATAGGAATTCACAAATGCAATGCAAAACTATTGAATACATACAATGAAGATTCTCTTCAAGGTTTCCTCTAAACACAAAATCATATAAAGTCAATAATTAGTGCTATACCCAGATCTGAGACAAGAAAATGAAAGACCCTGGCATACAATAATGACACCTCCCCTTTAGAGGATAAATACAGTTGTTCTGATGTATATCACATTTAGTGATATGATAATGTGGGGATGCCACATTGTTTATTTCCTTTACTTAACCAAATAGGATAGTTGAACTATGATAGCTTGGATTATGTATTGATTAATGATGCAGTATAATTGGAATTTCGATATTTGTATAGCTTAATACAATATGTTATTATCTTCCTTAGGTATCTACTGCTCATAATCTTTAGTTTGGGAAAAATATAAATGTTTTAAAACTTGTAATAGATGAACAAAAAGGTTGTGCATTGGAAGAAGAGATAGTGGAGGGTGGTGCATTGTCAGAAGAGATAATGGAGGGAGGTTCATTAGAGGCAATGGAGGCATAGACATCATGACAAAGCAATATATTGAAGTAAATGTAAATTAAATTCCCTTTCTGGAAACCCAGCAAGTCGTCATCGCTCCTGTGAGCAGACTTCACTCAGACAATACCTTTCAGAATGTTCCATGAACAGAGCTCAGTCAAATAAGACTTTTAAGACCTTAGTTATACAGTCAAATAAGACAATACCTTTAGCTCAGTCAAATAAGTCTTATTTCCAATGAAAGGTGCATTTAGAGTCACCTGAATTTAGACTGCTAATGACCCTATTCAATGTATCCAATGCACCAGATTCAATGCACTGTCACACATATAGGAAGTGGAACATACAAACACGAAAATTTGATGGATCACTGCACCCTCAGTTTGAACCTATGAATGCAAGGTTTCCTTCTGAGTTGGGACTATTAGTGTACAGTTTAATATACCTAATGCACCATCTAGATTCAATCCATGGCTACACATCTGTCCACATAAATGCAAATAGTTAATGGATAACCAGAACCTCAATTTGTATGTTTGAGTGTAAGAATTTCTTCTAGTATATTTTTATGACAAAAATAGGTTGATATAGTGTGGTTTCTCTTGTATTTTTTAGGTTTTAAACAAATGCAACAAGGATTCAGGAATGGCAACAATTTAAACCTCTATGGAAAAGAGTTTGCTGGGCTTGCAATCTGTAATGCCAGTTTTCCATTAATAGGGCTAGAATCTGTTGCCTCATGGGCACCAAATATAACTGCCAAATCTCCCGGAGACTCAACAGTACCTCCAGGCTCCATTGCAGAAGATTCCAAAATCTGCAGATTTGCCAAGATTCCAGAATCCACGGCGTTTGGCTAGAGATGTAATTATTGATAAATACTTTGTTTGCAATTGTTTCAATCATCTATTGATAGATTGGATGATAATGAATTGTGGCTGGCAGCACATTGTATGATCTAAAACAATATCATGGGTACTGATATTGTCTTCAATTGTGTCAATTGATGTATGATGGATTGATAGTCATTAGTTTGGCTACTAATCATACACTGTCAAGAGTGTTCACTAATACTGTGTTATTACCTTGAATTATCAAAGGTATATATATACTGAAATCTTTGCTTTTACTCTTCTTGATGTTATTTTCTGTATTTGTGAAGTGTATGAAATGTCTTCAAATTTGTACCATTTTGGCCAAAATGTCTACTCCTTGAACAGGACTTTTGTCACTGTGAGAAGTTAGAACTATATAAACCGTCATCAAATGTTTGTTATCCAAGCTGCTTTGACAACCTATGCTAGCACAATTATGAACTTTGGAACCACATGGACAGCAAGTAATTCCATATTATGACTACACATTGGCCTCTTTTCTTCATCAGATATGTTTTTCCCATGCAATGGCATCTTCACTGTATAATGTACTGTTAATTTTCTTATTTTTCAATACATTGAAGTGCTCCATTTTTTTTTGGCTCACTTCAATGTTACACTTTTTTTTCCTTGCTTACCCGCTAACAACTACCTTAACGACGTATTATTGCACCTTCCTTGGGGCAATTGCTAGTTATTTTTCAATGCTCTTGTTGTGACATTCGTTAATATTTATTACGATATGAGCACATAGTGATTAAAAGTATATATAAATTTCTAAAAGTCTTGAATCAGCCGTAGTCAACAAGTCTTGAAAACGCTGTAGTGGAACTTTCAACAAAAGGATGCAACATAGCATTGTTTGTAAGACCGTGTTTTTGAACGGGTTTATTTAAAGAAATGAAAGTTAGTATAGATTCTAAATAAATTTATCTTTGATTTTGAAAAAATATGTTTTTTTAATGGCTTGTGTTAAGGACTTATGTATATATATAAAATAAAAAAAATTGCTTTATTTACATTGAATAAACATGGGCTGCTTTATAGGAGCATACATAAAAGTGCATCAAAATAGCCCCAGATTTTATCACAAACATTTTTGTGGGCTTCTCTTGTCCTCAGTAGGATCCTCTTGTTCATCTTGATTGCTTTTACAAACTTACATACTTGTTAATTTCTTGGTTATTTACAAAATGAGTCACCTCCGTTAAACCTGGAGGGAGGGCCAGACCCAATTTTGAGAGTTTGTCAGCCTCAGTGTTCACCTCTCTGTAAATATGTTGGAATGTGATTGACTCGAAAGCTACAGTCTGATCTCTTAAGGCTCTTCGTAGATGCTGAAGGTTGTAACGTCCCCGACCCTCCGACCGGCGAAGAGGATGCTACTACACACCAAAACATTTGGGCATCTAGCCCCATGAACGTGTACATTCATTATCATTGTTGAAATGCTGAAATAAAATGCTTGAACTAAAACATGCATACAGGATTATTTATCATACACAGCGGAAGTAACATACATTCATACAAGCATTCAACATGTTCATCATGATCATTAACAGTAATAGGATTGCAGAAGTAAAATAGAGAAGATTACTTATCTTTATAAAGAAATCGTTCCGCAACCAGCTATGTCGCTGCAACGTTCCACCCAACCATAGGCTAGCATGCTCCTGGATCTTTCAGCAACGCTGCCACCCCCGAGCCGGGCATGACTCCCCAAGGAATAAGGAACTAACAGGCTTACACATAGCAAGGAATAACAACACAACAAGGGTACACAGTTCAGCCAAGCCAACACAATTGGGTTTATCAGGTGAACAGGAGCTGGGGAAAGGCTAATGCTAAGCTGGTGAGCTCACTGAAGAGCTGCAGACACCAACACCAGAACCAGCCTGGATTCTATAACACCCACACACACCCAACACAAGGAAGTCAGCCCCTTCTCTGCAACGCAGTCCCTCAGACCCTGATCTTCCCTCCAGTGCTCTTCAGGGGTTGTGGAGAAGAAATCCAGCTCAATAGCTCTGTCCGTGTGGTTCTCATTCCACCAGGTTTGTCAAGCATCTCAAGCCATCATTCACCAACCCAAAAAATAGTCCAGGGACCAATCCGATGAACCCACAGCGATCCAACCTTCAATACTTTCGCTGGGAAACTTACACAGATCAGAAAATGATCAAAAGTCACGGCCAACATACACAGTTCAACGCGAATTCACAGGAAGAATCACCCTCGATTCCATCAATTCGTGGAAAAGCAATGCCAATAATTTCCACTGCGATCCAAATGGTGAACGAAAACAGTACACAGTCCAATGCGTGGAGGCAAAAATTGGTTCTCTGTGTGGATGGAAGAAAAACGAATTACAGACCGGCAATCAGCACGAGAGAGAGAGGGCGAACCCCCACACAACGGTTGGTAAAATGTTTTATTCCCCCGTCCTGCATCAGGAAGACGAACGACCAAGATCCGAGGGAGTGGGAAGAAACGGTTCCCACGTCGTGGAGAGGAGAGCAAGCGTGGCGTGGTAGTGGTCTGCTTGCCATCCAATCGCTGCCTCAGCTAACAAACGAAAAATTAACCAAGGGAGGTGGCGACACATAGACTTTTTCATCGTGACTCAATGTTCCACATCCCCCCCCCTTTTTCCTTATCCTTAGGAATCATGCCCTTTCTCAATTTAGTTGCTGCGAACATAGCTGGTTGAGTTGTTTAATTTAAAAGCGTGTTTACATGATGCCATAATTAAATATATGTCGCATGTCCCGATATACCATCGGTGACCATTCCTAATAAAAAACATAGCATAACCAAATCTATGGTGGGGCCTTGGCCTTTAGCTCCGCACCAAGATTATTTACAATATATGTATCCTATTTATTTTAATGCAAGCGGGGATTAAAACCAGGGTATTACATTCCCCTCCCCCTTAAATATCACTGTCCTCAGTGCTTTACAAAATTTGAACAAAATGCTACACTGGTACTGCCTCAGTGTTCCACAGGATTGAACAAAAATGGATGTGCCAATCGCATGGCATCCTCCAGCTCCCACGTAGCCTCTTCAGGTCCGTAATGCTCCCACTACACCTTTACCTGCCCTATGGCTCGGTTCCGGAGCATTGTGACCTTCCTGTCGAGGATGCGCATTGGCTCGATTTGGAATTCTCCCTCGGGTTCCACCTGAATCACATCCCAATTTATCTCATGGTTAGGATCATGTACATATTTCTTAAGCAAAGAAACATGAAAAACATTATGAGCTATAGTATTAGCAGGCAATGCAAGTTTATATGCAACAGGCCCTATTCTCTCAAGCACTTCAAATGGCCCACAATATCTAGGTGACAACTTGGCACAACTTCCAAGCTTCAAGGAACTTTTCTTTGCCCTCACTCTGAGGTAAACATGATCCCCAACACTGAACTCCCTGTTCACCCTATGCTTATCTGCATAGCTTTTCTGTCGGTCCTGTGCTGCTTTCAAATTTTACCTAATCTTTACAACTTCTTGCTCCATTTCCTTGAGCAATTCTGGTCCAAGCACAATTCTGTTTACTGGGTTGTCCCAAGTCACTGGTGTCCTGCACCATCTTCCATACAAAGCTTCGTACGAACTCATCCCCAAGGATGATTGTTGTCCATTGTTATAAGCAAACTCTACCAAGTGCAAGTAATCTTCCCACTTGGTTGGTTTGTCCATCACATACATGCAAAGCATGTCTTCAAGCACCTGATTAAATCTCTCTATCTGCCCATCTGTCTGCGGATGGTATGCAGTGCTGAAGTTTAACTTTGTACCTAAATCTGCAAACAACCCCTTCCAAAAGTTGGAAGTGAACTTGACATCTCTGTCAGAAACTATTGCCTTAGGTAATCCATGCAATTTAAAAATCTCCTTCATGAAGATCTTTGCAATGTCATCAGTCTTGTGCGTAGACTTCACTGGTATAAAATGTGGTGCCTTAGTCAACTTGTCTACCACAACCATGATAGAATCATGTTGTCTCCAAGTCATTGGCAATCCTGTAATAAAATCCATGGAAATAACTTCCCATTTCCATTCCGGAACTGGCAAAGGCTGCAATAAGCCTGCTGGATGTTGATGCTCAACCTTTACCTGTTGACATTTCATACACCTGGAAATGTACTCAGCCATATCCTTTTTCATTCCCGGCCAAAAGTACTGCTTTCTAGCTGTAGCAATTGTCTTTTGATATCCTGGGTGACCAGAATACGGAGCTTGATGGATTTCATCCATAACAATTCTCCTCAAATCTGCTACATGTGGAATATAAATTCTACCTTTAAAAGTGAGAATTCCATCTTCTTCCAATTTATATCCCTCATACCTCTTCTCGAGACTTTGCTGCTGCAGTTTGTCTTTTACCTATTCATACAATTCATCTCCAGCAGCATGACTAACAATCTGCTACCTCAAATCTGATTGGCAAATACTAAGAGATGCCACATGCATTTCCTGTACCTTCCTGCTGAGTGCATTAGCTACCTTATTTTCCTTTCCCTTTATGTGCTTGATTTCAAAATCAAACTCACATAAAAATTCTAGCCATCTTGCTTGCCTAGCATTCAGAATAGGCTGATCAAACAAATACTTCAATCCACAGTGATCTGTTCTGAGCTCAAATCTCCTACCCATCAAGTAATGCCTCCACATCTTGAGGGCATGTACTATGGCTTCAAGCTCTAGATCATGAGTGGCATAGTTCTTCTCATGCTCCTTCAGCTTTCTTGACTCATAACATATCACGTGGTTATCTTGCATAAGGACTCCTCCAAGCCCTTGTCCACATGCATCGGTACACACTACAAAATATTTCTCTGGATCTGCAACCTTCAGTACTGGTGCACTAGTGAGAAGACTCTTCAACCTCTGGAAGCTTTCTTCACACCTCGATGTCCATTCGAACTTCATCCCCTTCTGTTGCAAAGAAGTGATGGCATGTGCAACTTTGGAGAATCCCTCAATGAACCTCCGGTAGTATCCTGCAAGTCCCATAAAAGATCTTACGTCTGTCACATTTCTTGGAGTAGGCCAATTCATAATGGTTTCAATCTTTTCAGGGTCCACAGATATACCCTCCTCTGAGATAATGTGACCCAAGTACTGAATTCTATCTCTATAGAAGTCACACTTGCTCAGTTTTGCATACAACTGGTGCTCCCTGAGAAATTGTAATGTCAATCTCAAATGCTCTTCATGTTCTTCCTCATTCTTAGAATAAACAAGAATGTCATCAAGGAAAACAATAACAAACTTGTCCAAATACTTGCTGAAGACACTATTCATAAGGCACATAAATGTAGCTAGTGCATTGGTGAGACCAAATGGTACCACTACAAACTCATAATGCCCATACCTTGTCCTGAAGGTTGTCTTATGAATGTCTTCATCCTTGATCCTTACCTGATGGTACCCAGACCTCAAGTCAATCTTGGAAAATACCTTCGCTCCTCTCATTTGATCAAAGAGGTCATCAATCCTAGGCAAAGGGTATTTATTCTTCACCGTAACCTTGTTCAATTGTCTGTAATCAATACACAACCTGAGTGTACCATCTTTCTTCTTTACAAACAGAACTGGTGCTCCCTAAGGAGATACACTCGGTCGGATATACTTCTTTTCCAACAACTCTTGCAGTTGCATCTTCAACTCTAGCATCTCTGGTGTACTCATTCTGTAGGGTGCCTTGGACACTGGTGCTGATCCTGGCACAAGTTCAATAGTGAAATCAATGTCCCTCTTTGGAGGAAGCCCTGGAATCTCATCAGGAAACACATCCCTGAATTCCTGTAACACCTGATAGTCCTCCAACCTAGGAGCTTCATCTCCTGATGTCTCCAGAATATGGGATGCATACAACTGGCAACCCTTCCTACAAAACTTCTTTAACTGCATTGCTGAAACCTGCCGTACTGAAATCACCTTTGGAATGCCTTTCACAACTACTAGGTTCCCTTCTTCATTCATGCATTCGAAAGTCTTATTGTAACAATCAAGCTTCACCCTGTGAGCTTCTAACCAATCCATCCCAATGAGAACATCATAGGAACCAAGCGGTAGAACATTTAGATCTACACAAGTGACCAACCCATCCATGACCAATGGACATTTCTCTACCACTTCACTGACCTTTCTCTTAGTTCCAGTGGCTAGCTGAAGTAACCAAGACTTCCTATGCTTTACCTTCTTAAAAGCAGAAATCTCCACTACTCTAGGGGTAATGTAACTGTGCGTAGAACCAGGGTCAATCAAAATAGAAACAGATTGCTCAACAATCTTACCTGCTACTTCAACCACAGTTGACTGGTGATCTTCCTGGCGGTCCTCCAGCGCTACATAAATCCTAGGGACTGCCCTTGCTATTTGACCCACTGTTTATGCTTCTTGAACGGTGTAAGCTGGCCTTGCACTCTCATTCTCAAGTGGACAATTTCTACGCAAGTGAGGTCCTTCACATTTCCAACATTTGAGTGGACCTTTATTCGGATGTGGCTCTTTAGGCTTTCCACCTGTCACTCCAACTGGATCACTCGCAGCTTGGGAGGGCTGCTTCTGCTGATTCTTGAATCTAGAAGGTTTGAAACCTTTCTTTCTTTGGTCCAACTTTTCATTCTTCTTGTCCTTCCATGCCTTATGGTAATCAGGTTTACCTTTGCTTTGCTCATAACAATACTTAGCTTTTCTTATTTCTTCCTCGAGAGTTCTCGGCTCATAGAACTCAATTCTATCTCTGTAAGCTTGAGGCAATCCACTTAGGAACCGTTGGACCTTCACTTTTTCATCTCTAATGTACTGGACATACCTCAACAGCTCCAAAAACTTATTTCATATCCATCCATTGTTTGCTGTCCCAATCTCAGCTCATGGAACTCCTTAATCTTGTCATCATAATACCTGTCAGAGAGGTATTTCTGCCTGAAATACTTCTTGAACTGTTTCCACTTCAGTTTCCTTTCACTGATCCTTTTTACCTGCTTGAAGTGTTCCCACCAAATGGATGCCCTTCCATTCAGATTGAATATGGCAACTCTTGCCTTCATGTTCCCTGAATAATCATGCACCTGAAAGTACTTCTTTATCCCAAGAAGCCAAGCCTCAGCTTCTTGCCCTGTCTTTACCTCACCATCAAATGTAGGAGGTTTAGCTTTCCTAAACTCATTTCGAGAGCGATCCCGATGGTGTCTCTTTCTTTTCCTTTTATGAGGAGATGAACTTGTATCTCCACTGGATTCTTCGGAGTCAGACGATCCACTGGAAGTCCTTCTCCTTCTCCTAGTGCTGCTCTTGCTGCCTTCTGGTCTTGATGTACCTCGTCCAAAATCTATCTTTTTCTGCAAGTCTGTCAAGCTTTCCAATATGGCAGCATTCAACTGGTGCTGTTCTTCCTGGGCTTTTATTAAGCTTCTCATGGTGGCTGCAACATCTGGCAGTGTCTCTTGGAATCTCCTTCCATTGGACTCAATGTCATCATTCCTATTATGGACATTTTCTCCCATGGCATCTTCTGCTCGCTCGTAAGAATCCCGAGCATCATACCCATCATGGGTTCTCATGACTGAACCACCTCTGGCTTTACCACACTGTTCTTTCTGGAGTACTGCTCTTGGAAGTTATCTATAGTTCTGCAATGTGTTAGTAGCAAACTATTAGATGCATAGTATTAATATAAATCAAACTACTTACCTTTTTCTTGGAAAAAAATCATAAAATAACAAATTTGCCCAAACACAAGATTTCCTTCAGCAAAGAACGTCTATCTGAGGGGGACGACGGGGGTCAAGGGGGTTTGTCCCCTTGGGCAGCGCCCTCATTTTTTTTTTTTTTTTGTAAATATTTAATTTTCGCGCAATCTGGCGCATTAGACCGCTGCCACTTTCTCCATTTTCGGCCCCGAAAATCCACTGGGAAATAGCCGAAAATCCCACTGAAAAACAGTGAAAATATGTGGGAAAATCCCACTTGAAAATCTCGAAATTTCCCTGCACAGAATCAGCTCTCTTTCAACTATCCATCCGGCGTTTCAGCGGTCGAAACCACTAATTCCTCCGCTGTACATCATCTATCGGCTCCATTAATCCTTCGGAACAATAGTCCATCAGCAGCCGCAACGGCGGAACACGATCTTCATTCTTCTTCCGATTGGCGGCACAACCAGATCGGCGTCAGCAGACTTCTTACATCGGAAGACTAGTTCTTTTGGCTTCCGCAACGGCGGCACACCAAACATTAACTTCTTTTGATCGGCGGCTGTTTACCTAGAACAATTTTAAATTTTTCTTGCGGCATCGGCTGTCTTTCTCATTGGCCGGTTAGTGCCTTCGGCTTCCACAACGGCGGCACACCAAAAACGAACTCCTTCCGACGGCCGCCCCTTTACTTAGAAAAATCTTGAACTTTCGGCGTCGGCGATCTTTCTCGTCGGAAGACTTAGTGCTTTTGTCTTCTGCAATGGCGGACGCTCGAACCGTTATCTTCTTCCGGCGTCAGTCTTTCCTCATCGGCAGGCTAGTGGTTTTGGCTTCCGTAACGGCGGGCGCTCAACCACTTTCTGCTTCCGATTGGCCGATGATCTTCTATACTTAGAAAAATTTTCGACTTAATTTTCTTGCGGTGTCGGCAGTCGGAGGTCTTTCTCGTCGGACGCCTAGTCGTTTCTCCATCCGCAACGGCGGACACTCGAACTATTATCTCCTTCCGATCAGTGAACTTACTTTGACCGACATCGAAAGTCCTTTCTCGTCGGAAGTCTAGTGACTTTGACTTCCACAACGACAGACGGACGAACAACTAATTTCTTCCGATAGCTGACAATTTCAACACTTAGCCAAATTTTTCAAATTTTTCCCTCCAAACATCCTCCGTCGGGCGCGCTTCTGCTAGCTCTTCCGCTACAGCAGAAGTCTCTTCCACTAACCCTTCCGCTACGTCGGAAGTCTGAACCACTAAGTGTTTCGACTGTCAACACTTAGGCAATTTTTAGGAGTTTGCTGTCATCAAATTTTGATCCTTGCTGGGCAGAAAGCAATCCAGCTTCTGTCACTGCATCTTGGTGGTCCATTCAGGCCCATGCTGCAACATGAGCTTTGATAGCACACTGTAACGTCCCCGACCCTCCGACCGACGAAGAGGACGCTACTACACACCAAAACATTTGGGCATCTAGCCCCATGAACGTGTACATTCATTATCATTGTTGAAATGCTGAAATAAAATGCTTGAACTAAAACATGCATACAGGATTATTTATCATACACAACGGAAGTAACATACATTCATACAAGCATTCAACATGTTCATCATGATCATTAACAGTAATAGGATTGCAGAAGTAAAATAGAGAAGATTACTTATCTTTATAAAGAAATCGTTCCGCAACCAGCTATGTCACTGCAACGTTCCACCCAACCATAGGCTAGCATGCTCCTGGATCTTTCAGCAATGTTGCCACCCCCGAGCCGGGCATGACTCCCCAAGGAATAAGGAACTAACAGGCTTACACATAGCAAGGAATAACAACACAACAAGGGTACACAGTTCAGCTAAGCCAACACAGTTGGGTTTATCAGGCGAACAGGAGCTGGGGAAAGGCTAATGCTAAGCTGGTGAGCTCACTAAAGAGCTGCAGACACCAACACCAGAACCAGCCTGGATTCTAGAACACCCACACACACCCAACACAAGGAAGTCGGCCCCTTCTCTGCAACGCAGTCCCTCAGACCCTGATCTTCCCTCCAGTGCTCTTCAGGGGTTGTGGAGAAGAAATCCAGCTCAATAGCTCTATCCGTGTGGTTCTCATTCCACCAGGTTTGTCAAGCATCTCAAGCCATCATTCACCAACCCAAAAAATAGTCCAGGGACCAATCCGATGAACCCACAGTGATCCAACCTTCAATACTTTCGCTGGGAAAATTACACAGATCAGAAAATGATCAAAATTCACGACCAACATACATAGTTCAACGCGGATTCACAGGAAGAATCACCCCCGATTCCATCAATTCGTGGAAAAGCAATCCCAATAATTTCCACTGCAATCTGAATGGTGAACGAAAACAGTACACAGTCCAATGCGTGGAGGCAAAAATCGGTTCTCTGTGTGGATGGAAGAAAAACGAATTACAGACCGGCAATCAGCACGAGAGAGAGAGGGCGAACCCCCACACAACGGCTGGTAAAACGTTTTATTCCCTCGTCCTGCATGAGGAAGACGAACGACCAAGATCCGAGGGAGTGCGAAGAAACGGTTACCACGTCGTGGAGAGGAGAACAAGCGTGGCGTGGTAGTGGTCTGCTTGCCAGCCAATCGCTGCCTCAACTAACAAACGAAAAATTAACCAAGGGAGGTGGCGACACATAGACTTTTTCCTCGTGACTCAATGTTCCACATCCCCCCCCTTTTTCCTTATCCTTAGGAATCATGCCCTTTCTCAATTTAGTTGCTGCGAACATAGCTAGTTGAGTTGTTTAATTTAAAAGCGTGTTTACATGATGCCATAATTAAATATATGCCGCATGTCCCGATATACCATCAGTGACCATTCCTAATAAAAAACACAGCATAACCAAATCTATGGTGGGGCCTTGGCCTTTAGCTCCGCACCAAGATTATTTACAATATATGTATCCTATTTATTTTAATGCCCGGGGATTAAAACCGGGGTATTACAAAGGTGAGGAGCATTTATATGAATGTTGCCATTTGCCTAATCTGTTGTCATCTTGGAGTCCCCAAAGAACTGTAAATTTTGAACTCGTTTTTCTTGAGGCAATTTGAGCACTGTCCAGAGAGCTACAAGTTCTGCTTTGTTGTTTGTACCATGTCCCGATGCAAATTTAAAGAGTATATATAGAGAGAGAGAAAGAGTGTACTATGAAAATCATGTTTACACCATGACAACGTTTACTAGGGAAAATATTTCTTATACTAGTTTAGAAAGTATCCAGCTGGATTCAAACAGAGCTATGCCATGTGAACTTTGAATATATATATATATATATATATATAACAAATTCCAAAGTGTATAAGAATTTAAAAAAACTATTTTTTTAATAAAAATTGTCTTTATTAAAAATTGATTTCTAACATGTTTTTTTTAACATTTTTTTGATATTTTGTGGTATAAATATATCTCAAAATATTTTTTTTAATGTAAAATGTAAAAGGCGACCTCTTAAAAATTTAAGAATTTATATTAAAAAAAATTAAATAATCTTCCTAAAAATTTAAGAATTTATGTTTAAAAAAACAAATAATTTTATACATAAATGCCTTATAATATTGTTACTTCTAAGTTTAAAGAGAAAATGTGGTGTGAGAAAGATTTAGAGGATAAAAGAAAATTAAGATATTATAAAGAAGTCATCAGCCTTACTGTAAAAGGTGAAAAGTATCTCTTTGTTTTAACTAGTTCAAAGAAAAAAATTAGTATAACATTCATGAACTCTGTAGTGAAACAATTGGACAATTACTAAAATACCATGGGTGGAAAGGATCTGCCATCTCTGTGAGAATATGAACATTGAGGATGAAAATCACTTCCTCTTAGAGTGCCCTGCTTACAGCCACATTAAATCTCAATTTCATAATCTTTGTTGCAATACCGACTTTCTTAGCCTTTTAACTTGGCAAAATTATAGTGAGCTCCGAACACTTATGTCCAAGCTCTTTCAGCATAGAAATACAAATTTAAAACAAACTAAATAATTCTTTTCTTTAGGTCCGATAAACCAAAGTTTGGTTTCAAAAAACGTTAACCACCATCATCAATAAAAAAATAATTTTTTAAATCATATTAAAAATTATTTGATTTATCATTCTTAAATAAAATTTTATAAAAATACCAAAATTTACACATTAAAATCATAAATAAATAAAAACATACTTCAATTTACTCTTTCCTATCAATACCATGTTTAATCGTTTTCTTACCATTAAAATTATTTACTTGTGATTTCTCAAAGATAAGTAATAAGTACACTTGCGAAGCACATCACAGAAAAAGCGGTGCCTCAGTGACATACCCTGCTTCGGCTGAGTTACTATACATAAGGGTTACACAGTAGGTTTTAGCCATCACCCTTTACCTACCATTTAGCCTCCATCTCCCTGGTCCTTGAAAGTCCTTTGAACTGATGACAGTTACAAAATTACAACACACTTCAAAATCTAAAATAATTTATTGATGAAGAAATAAATTTACATCAAATATATAACTTAACCTCAAAAAAACATAACATAGCATGCATCTTGATATTCATTTGAAATCAAACATTATATAGATATTTATTAGCCATTTTCAGCTAAAATGCCAATAAAATACTAAAATATGTCATGGTCTGCATTCTTTAAAAAAAATTGAGCATAAGATATCCTCAATACAGAAGTAAATATAATGTTTCAAACAGACTCTTCAAAGAACAAAAGGGGTTTTATAACTATTAAAGTCTTTCAGCATAACAAAAAATCACAAAAGGAGAACACAATCATCCATATAATTGAACATTGACATGTGAAATAATTGAATTATTATGCACTTCCTCATAAAAAAGAGAACACCTTCCTCCTCCCCAAGTTTTGGCTTTTGAAAGGAAGTAAGAGTCCTTGTTAAAATCCCTCTAGACATGAGTAAAAACAAGATAATGAAAGGATGGTTTGAGTTGTCTAATCATTTCCAAGTAGTGTTCAAGAGAAGCCACCTAAAGAAATACTTTATCATTTACCTAGACTATAAGAACTTTTGAAACACCAAACACATGAATTTTAGAAATTCCTTTCTATATTGCAAAAGTTAATAAGTGCCACAGAGCTATCACTTCTCCCCCAAAATTAATACCACATCCAAATCCCATCCACATTTTAAGAATATGATTAACTTTGAATCTAATTATAATACCATCTCCACAACGATCATCTTGTGAAGCCCCCATTGAAATGTCTTATAGAATTAATACCACATCCACATCCCAACCATATTTTAAAAATATGGATAACTTTGAATCTAATTATCATACCATCTCCAGAAAGGCATCTTGTGAAGCCCCATTGAAATGTCTTATAGAATTAATACCACATCCACATCCCAACCATATTTTAAAAATATGGATAACTTTGAATCTAATTATCATACCATCTCCAGAAAGGCCATCTTGTCAAGCCCCATTGAAGCGTCCTATAGGAAAATCCTTAGAAATAACTTGTGTTGGAATAATTCTAGTTGATTGAAACTTTGGAGCTTCCCATTGAAATGTCCTATAGGAAAATCCTTAGAAACAAATTGTGTTGGAATAATTTTAGTTGATTGAAACTTTGTACCTTTATAGTATTCTTGGTAAGAGGTGATCATTTTAGAACACACTATGTAAAATGTTTGGAGAGTCTTCAAAAAGAACAGTATTTATGTGCAACCACGCTCCCCAGTTCACAAAGGTGGGAAAATATTTCCATGAATTTTCTAAATCTTCTTAACCTCCTTCCAAACTAATTTTGTAAAAGAACAATTCACCAAGAGGCGATGAATAGATTCTTACTCCCTAAGGAACATTGGTGAAAATAGTGGGGGGTTGTTGACCCGGTATCCATTCTTGTGGCTCACCCACATACCCTTAAATAATCAAGGGTTGATCTCTTCTTCCTTAAAACACAACATATATTTGGTTGGACACTTTTCTTTTTTTTTTAAAACAAGCCAACAAAATAATGTAACTTTTGTGGATATTTCCACTTCCAACAATATATGTACCATCATTTATCCTCACCACAAAGGAACTTAACTTTTTTTTTCACTTAAAAAAAATCTACACTCATTATTCACATAAAAAACATATCCTCACTTTCCAAATGGATAAAGGAAATAACTTCTCTTTTTCACCTAAAAAAAGCTACACTCATTATCATGTCCCCGACAAGGGATATATATAAATTGTTTACCCCCTGTTAATTTTCTCATAGATTTTATAAGTTTTTCCTTTGTTTATAGTTTTGGATTGCATGTGCATAGTTCAAATAATTATTTATATGATTTTTTTTAATAATACAAATTTGTTATGTTTTGATTGGATTGAATTGATGACCTCTGTCTCAGGAATACCTCTGCACTTTGACGGCGGAGCCTACGTCATCCATTTAAACCTCATATGGCGGTCAGTCTCAGGAATGCCTCCCACTTTGACGGCGGAGCCTATGTCATCGGCCCACTCACGTCATGTTTCTATAGCTTCTCTTGAATACTGGTTGGGTTTGCAGTTCTGTAACTTGGAAAGTGTGTTGAATAAACTTGGATAGTTGTGCGCATTGAATAGTTCCGCATTTTAACTAGCATGGCACGGTTCTTAAAACCGTGTCCAACGGCTCCGTTCAGGGTTTTAAATGTGAATAAATGCATGATGCAACGAGTGAGGAAGATGGGTTGTTGGTTATGGCGATGTTCTGTGGTCCTCTACTCTTTCGAAAACCTCAATATTTCTTGAATTCAGCTTGTTCTTGCATCTAAATTGCTAGAAGTGGGGTGTGTTTTCCTTATCTAGATGTGGGATCCCTTCTTATTGATGTCAAAACTATTGAATGCACGTTCCTGTCCTCTTACATCTCCCCAAATTCAACGAATAAGCATCATGATCTACAGGAGTTAGGAATGGGATGACGCCGCATCTCTTGTTCGTCATAGGTTGCTGGTTTAGAGCCAGGCAATTGTGGTGTATCCGATGTTGACATTTTGGAATGGCAGATTCATTGATTTTGCTGCGGGTTTCTTGAGATTTCTTGTTTGTTTTCTTCTTTAGAATTTGTCTGCGATTATCTTCACGCGGGATAGTGCTTGATATTCTCTAGCTGGTAAATCGCCCTAATAAAACCTTCCCTAGACTGGTCAATTTATCGTCCGAACAACCTACTCTTCTTGTAAACTCTGCTACAGAAGGTCTTCCTCTCTTGGGGGGTGGAATATAAGGAGATGCTTCCAGTGGTTGGCATATTTGGAGAGTTGTTTTTTTGAAGTTTTTGTTGGATCTTCCATAGGGTTCGAAAGCGTGTTCTTAGGAGATTAGACAAGGTTCGGTGTAGTATATGCAATCAATGGTGGGATCTCTGTACGATACGAGCATTTGTAAGGCATCTTTTATTTTACCATACCCATTTCAATATTTGGGACTACGAATTTTTTGAGTTGCTGTTGAGAGTTTCTCCACTTTCACTTTGCAAGTTTCTGGCTCTGTGTCTATTTCTATGTTTGGATACGATTCTAGTATGACTTTCCTGTTGGTTGTGGTGTTCTCTGTCGTGTTCTGGAGGTGAGTCGAAGCAAGACAATACGGTTGTGGTTGGTCCATACTTCAGTTGTCTCGGTTTTGGATTTTTGCTTCCTACCTATCCGCAATTGCAATAGAAATCCTCTGGCTCATAGCGGTGGTCGTATCCGCGGTAGAGAGGGTATGTCTAAAAATACCTAGTTGTTTACTTCTCTTTCCATGTCGGATTCAACAAGTTTATAGCTGCATTACCACCTTGAATCGACTATACGATGGTCAAGGTTGAGAATATTGGGTGTTGAAAGGAAAATTTATGTGTCCTTGATGTGTTCCCGTAGTCTACACTTGGCTCTTCTGATAGAATCATAAACATCTTTTCCCTGTTGGTTGGATATGTCTGTCGCCTTGCTCCATGGAATTCAGCGTGGGGGCCTGCCTATGTCTTTGTTCCCCTTTGAAGAAGGTGTCGGTGGTTTCATTGGGTATCATATTCCACCCTCAATTTCTAAATCTTGGTTGAGATTTTTAAGCCCAGGGTTGAATCATTCTGCTAAAATTTAATTACAATTGCCATATCGACCCTTCAGTGCATTTAGGTGGTACATTTGGCTTGGAAAATTGCACCTTTGTGACTTCTGTTTATGGTGTTGAAACCTTGTCTTCCTTGGGCAGACCACAAGCGTTCCAACCAGCAAAGTTTTGGTTTTGTGTTGTTCTGCTCTTTTTAAGAATTCTATGTACATTTCCTTTAAAATTTATATGGCTTCTGCATATTTAGCCCAAAGAAAACCACAACAAGAGTCCTCTTAAAATGTATGTGGTTTCCTCATGATAGTGATAGATTCAGGCTTAAATGAGTCAACCACATCAATAGTTCTCATCGCTGATTAATTAACCTATGTCTACATAACATGTAAGTGGTTCCTCTGATCAGGTTTCCACTGATACAACAACTTAGAATATTTATGCATTCAAAATATATAAAAAACTATCCTAACCTATTTTACATATGTATAATTTACCAAGGTTTTAGTGCATTCCAAAATCTTGGTTTTACTTGTTATTGAAAGAACTTTATATATCATTTATTTAATCACAATATTTATTTTGTCACCAGGTTAGATTAGAATTGTTGTAAGTATATTTATTCTCATTAAAACATAAAACATGTCAATAATTCATTGTGTTTTAATTATTAAATACTAATAGTGTATGCATATCCATTGATTTCTATGTTTATGTAACATTTTCACCCCTGTGAATTATATAAAGTTCTGAGAAATAATGGAAGAATTATAATGCATATTTAGTCATCATTAAGAAGCATGGAGAGACAAATGAAAAATTGGACCCTTCTATAAAAATGAATGTTGATCAATAAAATAATTTGAAAAATAAAATAAAATCTAGACAAATGAATGTTGAAATCTTCTTACCAGTAAAGTGATGGGTTGGAAATCAGAATTACTCAAAATCAAATTAAGCTGCAACCACATGTGACAATATCAGATACATTGCCACCACATAACTCTTATTTTATATGAGAATCAAAGTATACACTTATCTTCTTTTTACATCAAGATGTTAGATTCATTATAACTCACAAAACACAGAATTTACTTTATCGATCGACAGAAAGTGCAACACCGATCCTTTAAAATAAAGGAAATAGTTTCATATATTACTTTAGCCACGAATACAGATTCCATACAGAAAGAATAAAAATCTATCTCCAAACCAGTTTAGTTTTTAAAATTAAAGATTAGACCATTTGGGTTTATTTTCCACCCATGTTTTTTCAAAATGACTCATTTTTACAGATGTGTTTTATTTATGGGCTTTCGTGGATGGTGGTTCATAAGGTAGGCCTCTGGCAGGCTGTGTCAGTGGGATTCTTCATTTATTCAGGTTTTTCTTCATTCTTTTGCAGTTGGTTTGGGTGATGTATCAAACAATTATGCTGAATTTGCTGCTTGTAAAATCTTTATGAGGCTCTCTCTTTCCTATGGCATAGAATAGGTTCAGAATTTTGACGATTCCAAATTGGTGATCGAATTGCTTTAAATTGAGTAAGCTTGTTGGGGGCATTTTTCTTCTTCCTTTATATGAGGATATTGGCAAGGTCAGAGTCCTCTTCCAAGTGCTTTCTTTTCAACATATTTATAGGAAAAGCAACTCAGCGGCTGACGTGCTTTCTAAGAAAGACCTTCTTATGCAGGCTGGTCTTATTGACAAATGGTTCAGATTGGGTCGTATATGTTTCTAGATCATTTTTATATGTTTGGCTATGTGATGTAGCAAATCTGTTTATCAGGTTTTTTATATGGTTTTTTTATAGCTTTTGCTGACTATATGCCATTTTGGCAGACACCATGACACCATGTACAGACAAGTATTGCCAAGTGTATGACCTAGAGGTCTTTTGAACAATATGGTTTTATCTAATATAAAGATGTGATATTTTTCTTTGGAAAAAAAAACTAAGCTGAGGCTAACCTCAATGTTGAATTATAGAATGATAGACAGCCTCAATGTTGAATTAGAGAATGATATGTTTATCAGTAAGATGCTTCCTATGCTTCCACAGGATTGTATAGGCTCCGGACATCTATTAGGAAAGTGGAATTATTCCACAAATGATTTTTACGTTCAGTGATTCTCACTTTCAACCACTCTCCTAATATTTGAACCCAAGACTTTATAAAAATTAAATCCCACGTAAATATAAAAATAGATTTAGGGGATCAATAAGTGAAGACTGGGCTGGTACTTACTTGACACCATTATACCATAGTCGCCTGAACCATGGTTTCATTTACAACTTAACACCTTTACCACTTACTTTTTAACCAACACATCAACATTTATAATTATAAAAATATAATTATCATTTTTTTTCAATGACGAACTGCATTAACCTATTCCCAAACCTATGTTCAAAGCAACTCAGATGAATCCCATAAATTCTTGAAAGAAGGATATGGATCACAGAAATCTAAAACTAGAAATCTTGAAATCGTCTTCGTGAAATCACTAAAACAGAACGAGTCGTCCGGGGCTAAATTACTAAAACAGAACGAGTAGTCCGGGGTGAAATCACTAAAAGCAAAATAGGGCTTCACTATGTGGTCACTGGAGAAAGTATTTGGAAATTAATGTAGTTATAATAAATTTGAGAAAGCTTAGTCTAATTAATACTTTAATTAAGTAATATTGTTGTTTTGGTTCAATAATGATAAAGGATAAGTGATGTTTTGTGATATTATTGGGTTGAAAGTGTTTTTATTAATATTTTAATTAAGTAATATTGTTTGGTTTAATAATGATAAAGAATAAGTCATGTCTTGAGATATTATTGGTGTTGAAAGTGTCTTTATTAATACTTTAATTAAGTAATATTGTTTTGTTGAATAATGATAAAGAATAAGTGATGTCCTGAGATATTATTAAGGTTGAAAGTGTTTTTTAGCAAGACGTAAAACTATTTTTGATTGATTAAGAATTTATATAATAAGAAAACATGTTTATGGTCAAGTCTCAATTTCTTAAGACTTATAAAAAGTACATTTACTCACATAGCCTTATATATCTTAGAATTTTGGGGTGGACTACCATCTATGCTTTTTCATTTACAAGAGAATAAGACAAGAGAATATTAATAATTACTCATTTCAAAAAAATAAAAAATAACTTAATTAATACGTCATAAGTACTATTAATGATAGTTGTAAAAATTAAAATCAATCTTCAACTATTGGAATATTAGATACAAGTACACGCTTAACTCCATCTATTATTAGATACAACTATTACCTTAACTCCAATGATTCTAGAAATATTAGTAACATTGATAAGTACAATTTGTGATAGTTGGAAAAATCAAACTTCAGCTTCAACAATTCAATTATTAGATATAATTATTCAATTATTACCTTAAATACATTGATGATACAACTATTAGCTTAGCTTCAACTCCAATCATGACTTTTACTACAGTGATTTTACAATTATTAGTTTAACTTCAACTCTAATCACGGTTATATTGGATAAATATTAAATTAACTATTAGCTTAACTAAGAACAATCACTTAGGTAATGTGCAGTTTATGTGACACTTGAACTCCATCTTCGAGCTCCGAGTCTAGTTAATGTGCATAAGGCTTAGTCTAAGCTTTATACTAGCATAGATCCATTTTAAACCCAGATCCCTAGAGGGATCCAATTTCTTGAGCTATATATTTTTTTACCATTTGGAACCTTCATAGATCCGAGTTCAAACTGGATCTATGCTAGTTTAAATTTTTTTTTTAAATCAATATGTAATTTATATTTTATATTTTTTAATATTTTTTATTTGACTAACCTGACATGATCTCCCCTATACTAGCTGAAGAGCACCTGGCTTCTCTCGGTGCAATTAACTTTTAAATTAATTATTAGATACAAGTATTAGCTTAACTCCAATGATGATACAACTATGAGTCTAACTTCAACTATGAGCTTAACAACCATAAATTAAGTGGTTGTTATATTAGCTTAACTATTAAATATAAGTATAATATATTCAATAAATAACTACAATAATTATTAGGTCGATAGAGACCTATGTTTTTTCAACTACGGATCGTCGAGATTGATTTTATGGCAGTCGGTTAAAATTTGAAATAAACAGTTATATATATATATAAACAGTTATATATATATATATATATAACCAGGAGTTGATGAATGGATAACTGGTAGCGATGCATGGATATATATATATATATATAACCAGGAGTTGATGAATGGATAACTGGTAGCGATGCATGGATAACTCATAGTTGATGAATAGATAACCCAGAGTTAATGGTATATAACTAGTGGTAGATAACTAGCAGAATGTGAGATAAAAATAAACTGATATGTAATAAATGAATAAATGAAAAATGTTGGTGATAACATGTAGCTAGACATAGATAAATTAGAATTGAATCCTTTTAACTAAAAACTTACTAAAAAATAAATTGTTTTCTTTTTTATTTTTATCTCTTAACCATTTATATAAATGTGGTAACCTATATATAAATATAAAACGTGTACTTTGAATATTCATGAAAATGAGAAACGGAATATTCACCAAAATTAGAAATGGAAAATATCGTGTCACGTCACTTAGTGATAGAGATATTTGAATGACTTTACACCCATAGATAGAGACAAGAATACTCTTAATATCCACGAAAGTGAATGAGAAAATATATTGTTAAGTCACGTTAACCCGTGATTTGGACCCCTAGACTCAAAGAACAATCCAAATTCCAAGCATAAAATTCGGAAAAGGTTAAAAAGTATTGAAAATTCAAGAAGAACTAATCAAACTATTATGTACGTTAGCGTTTTCTCGACAGAGATTTTTTTGAATCGGGGACGATTAACCATCAAATCAATGATTTAGGTTAATACCTTCACAAAATAAGTTCTATGAATGTCAAAAATTAAATTTGGGTTTTTATAAAGTAGAATGTAACAAATTTAGTTTTAATTTATTATTTTTTTTATAATTTTTTTTTTTTAAGTATTTTAAATCGTTGTGATATTTTCTTTTATTAAAATTTGTGATAAATAATAAATTTAAACTTTAAAATTTAGAAAAAATAACTTCAAAAATTATTACTTTGTATAGCTTGAATTCGAATCATCGCACTATAACTTGAATTTTAAGCATCATAGTGTTAAAATATGGAATATATTTCAATGTAGATTTGAAAATCTGCATTCTAATACGCATCTAGATTTCAAAAAAAATCTTGAGTTGTTGCACAGTGACATTAAAGTCGACAAATGCCAAGAGAAGAGACAGAGGAAAAAAAAACGACATGGTTGGATGTGCAACATCTACATCTTTGATATGGGCTTAGTGCATGACACTTTTGTTGCAAATGAGCACCTGACAAAGGACAACGCTATAGAACTTGAAATAGGTCGATGTCTACATTTTTGCCCTTTTACCTATGCAACAATTGCCTCCACAATTCACCCTTTCGGATCCTCCAAATTCTTCAAATGAGGATGCAATTTTGGCAGACAATATTGTTGTAAATTGCTCTGGGGCAAGCATAATAGACTTGATACCGAAGGCTACTAAGGATTCAGGGGCACTTTCTATAAGTGGTAAAGATGGGGAGTCCCAAGTTGAAAGGGCTACCAAGAGACCATGGAAAGCAAGAGTGGCTTTTAGAGATAAACATTATAGTGGAGAGTTAATGGAGGTAGTTGGGATATCAAGTGGTGCAAATGTTAGCACTAATCCTGGCCCCATTAGGGTAAATGAAGGTAGTCTTGTTGGAAAATATGAGTCTCTTGTATAGATTACAATGATACCTAAAGGTCAGGACTAGATTATTCCAAAGGAAGAGAGTGATAGACCAAAAGGTGTCACTCAAAATTTACAACAATATTTGAACAAAGTCAAATCTCCAGCAAAAGGTAGGTTCTATGGAGATATTTATGGTGATTCCCTTATTGGTTAGGTCGGTGCCTCATGGGAAAATGTGCCAAAAGAAAACGATGGTAGTTCAAAGCAAGTTGCTTCAAATGCGACAATATAAATTCCTGCTAACAACATGCCGAAGAGTGACAAAGAAAGCTTTGGATGGAAAAATTTCGAAGTTCAAAATCTACATTTGCACTCTTTGATGATGATGATGATTTATTTTGAGACTCAATAGAGGATGATGCTTTAAGATGAGTCTAGATGTTCATCTTTTATGTTGAAGGTGCAAGTCACAATTTCAAAAAAATTGACTTCGGAATTCTATTTGTAGCAAAAATTATGTTTTTTTGTATATCCCGACATTATTTAGAATGCAGTTAAAATTTATAATGGATTTATTGTTGATGCCTGAATAACATGTGATTTTTGCACCAACCTTTTCTTCAACATAGTCTCAATAGAGCAGTTTTATTTTTCTATTATTTTTTATATTCTAGCCTCTTTGTCTTCTCATTTCTAATGTTTATAGAGTTCATGGTTGTATAATGTGCAACTAAGGTTTGGGCTTACTCACCTTAAATTTGGCACGAATGTGATATCCTTCAAACTCCTATCTCAATTTTGATGTTTCCATTTTAAAGCAGTCCTAGATGGTCAACTCATCTGTAAGGGAGGATAGTATGTGGGTTTCCCAATTTGTTTGAATATTGACTCAAATGATTCTTTGTGGACCATGTGGATTTTATTCAAATCAATGCCTTATAATAAAATGCAGGTAAAGAAGGTTAGATAATGCAAGATGCCTAACTTTATGTAACATTTGTTTAGATTCATGTTGTGTGTAACTTCTTACCAAGCAAAGCAATAAAGATTCGAAAGTTAAAACATATATACCATGGTTATCTTATTTGAAATATATATACATACATACATATATATATATATATATGTGTGTGTGTGTGTGTGTGTGTGTGTGTATGTATGTATGTATGTATGTATGTATGTATGTACACACACACACACACACACATATATATATGTATATGTATATGTATATAAAGAGAGAGAGGTTATCAGATTATAGTTGTATTTTAATCGAACATTGATTCATTGATTAATAAAAATATAGTGTAGCTTACAAAAAAGATGTAAACATAGTAATTTGGAAACCCTTGAAGTATAGCATAATATCAATTATAAACCAATGAGGGCATAGGTAGTTCACATTGTAAATTTTCTTTTAATATGCAAACTATGGCTTAACAGTGCATGCAAATCTCTACTGATAACCACATATTAATATCTTTTACAGTATGCAGCGGAATATAAAACTAAGAAATAAATCACAACATCACATCACAATATTGGCACTATTATTTTGGGTATGGAAACCCCCAGAAAAACCCTAAATGGAAAAAATGGTGCAGTAGTCAGATATAGATTTTATTATGAGAAAATATGTAACTTTTACAATCACTGCAAATTCACCCAAACATGGTGAATGCAGTAACTGGCATAATCACTGGGAAAATCCAAGCTAAACCTCAACACCCTTCCATGTGAGTGTATGGCCCCTCTATACGAAGCTCAATGATCCTACTGCTTGCTCCTCCGTCTTCTCAACTAAATCCTCTATCTAACTTTCTCTCCCTGAATGTATCTTGTTTCTGTCGGAAAACAAGTGTGTGTGTCCTCTCCACCAATTTATCTCTCTTTTATAACTTTAGGTAAAGCGAAAACCCAAATTTCACTTTCACTTTAACTAGTGGTAAAGCGAAAACCCTAATTTCACTTTCACTTTAACTAGAGTTTCACTAAAGTTAATCATTAGAGGAAATTTCAACTCAAAATGGGTCTCCTAAGGAAAATTAATAAAATAATATTTATTAATTTTGGAGGAAGAAAAGAAAAAACTACTTTTTTTGTTGGTATTTTTTATATATCTCCCTGTGTTTTTACTCAAATTTCGATCGGGAGAGCTCATTAGATGTGGAATTGAATTCCGCATCCAAAGAGTACCCACACAACATACTTTTGAGGGGCCCCGCTACCCTAAAAACAAGAAATACCTGAAAAACGTGATGATGATGTCATCATCACATTTTTTCAGGTATTTCTTGTTTTTAGGGTAGCGGAGCCCCTCAAAAGTACATCATCATGTTTTTTCAGGTATTTCTTGTTTTTAGGGTAGCGGGGCCCCTCAAAAGTATGCCGTGTGGGTACTCTTTGGATGCAGAATTCAATTCTGCATGTCATCATCAAGTTTTTTTAGGTTTTTTCTTGTTTTTGGGGTAGCGGGGCCCGTCAAAAGTATGCTGTGAGGGTACTCGTTGGATGCGGAATTCAATTCTGCATCCAACAAGCTCTCTCGTTCAAAATTTGAGTAAACACAGATAGAGATATGTTGAAATAAGGAACAAGAAAAGTAGTTTTTTTTATGACGCCTATCCCCAAATTTATATTAAAAAATTGTTTAAGAGGTGCTCCCTATTTGGATTTTAAAGAATTTTGATTGGCTAATACATGATGACATGGAATTTGTATTATTTTTGGAAGGCCCATTTTAAATTGAAATTTCCTCTAATGTTAGATCACTTTAATTT
Source organism: Pseudotsuga menziesii (assembly GCA_001517045.1). NCBI lineage: Eukaryota > Viridiplantae > Streptophyta > Pinopsida > Pinales > Pinaceae > Pseudotsuga > Pseudotsuga menziesii. The sequence continues at coordinate 463,271 of LPNX010063123.1, read as the reverse complement.
GTTTTTCAAGGTAAACTTAGGAAAAGTAAATTAAATACAACAGGTTTCCTAATTTAAGTCTTCTGCATGCAAGAACACATGCATGCACGAAGACCTTCCTTGTCGTTGCTAGTTTAACACTCCCTCTCAACGAGGAAGGGATTCGATAGCAACCCCAACTTATCCCTGAACTTTACAAAACTCTGTCTGCAAAGTGCCTTGGTGAAAATATCTGCCACTTGCTCATCTGTCTATATGTACTTCAACCGAATGGTTCCCCTCTGAACATAATATCTCAAGAAGTGGTACCTGACGTCTATGTGTTTGCTACGGTTGTAGAACACTAGATTATCAAATAGCCTGATACCACTTTCATTATCACAGTGAATTATTGTAGCCTCTAGCTCACACTCGAACAACCCTACAAGTAACTTCCTCAGCCACATACCCTCCATCTAGATGCCACCACCTTTTTCCCTTGTGGCCTCGGCACAACCTCCCATACCTGGTTTTTCATAATGGAGTCACACTCCTCAACCACAGCCTCCTGCCACACATCATGTTGTGCATCCTCCTCAAAGATGGAAGGTTCAAAGCTAATCAACTCTGTCATCAATGCCATATAACTAAGACTCTCTGGCGGTACACTCCATCTAAAAGATGTCTGTGGAGGATCTACCTGCCTGGAATCCTACACTGTGGACCTAAACCACTTAGGCCTTGGCCTAGTGTCTACCTGTTGCAACTACTGGATATCCGTCTCTTGCTGTAACTCATTATTCAAGTCAATGACTAAAGGATCATGCCCACCTGACTCCCTCTGACCACCAGAACTTGTGCTATGTGTATGTACCTATACCTGTACATATGGCTCCTCCAACTTGACTCCAAACTCCTGTGCTGGTTGTTTCTTTGTTGGTAAGTCCATAGATCTCCATAAGGCCCTATCATCATCGAACTGGACATCCCTTCTCACAATGATCCTCTTGCTAGTAGGAATGTAAACTCTATATGCCTTCGAAATTATGTTGTAACCAACAAGTAACCCCTTCTCTTCAGAAGGGTCCAACTTCTTCCTATTGTCAGCATGAACATGATAATAGAAGAAACTTTTGAATATGCGAATGTGACTCACATCTAGCATAGTGCCTTGTTGAGGCTTGAAAATTCACAGGCAACAACAGCAAGGGATTCTCCCCAGTCAACGTTCCCAACTAGCCCGTGACTGTTTCGTGTAGGGAATCCGTCTAGTTTGCGGTCTGGCTACCGTAGGTCAAGTAACAAAAGGGTTTACCAGTTACGGCCCCGTCCATCGTATGTTTTTGTATTTTGACTTAAAGTATGAGATGCATGTGCCTAATTAACAATGCAGGGTGATAAGGATGCAAGGAGCAGTCACAAAGTAATGCACAGGTTCTTACCTCTCGTCTGAAAACTCACAAGCATCTAAATCATACAACCGTAATAAAGTAAAACTAACTATCTACCTATCTCTAGAGAGCTGGATATTAATTCATGAGTAATGCATTACTGTCCAAGCATTATGGCAAATCATAGATAGCTGTTCTTATAACCAAACATTTAAACATAGATGAAAGTATATATATGATAAGATAGCTCATCACCAGTTAAAGATCCCATTACTCATAGTGGAAAACATCACAAAGTATACTAAAGAACATTCAGACAAGAACATAGGTTCAGGAAATTAGAACACTCTCACAGTTAATGAAACACAGTTGAAAACGAAATAGTTCCCATTCAACATCGCCCATTTAAACATATTGATACATTCCACATAGCACTTTCTCCAACAGGTAAAATTTGCACCTTCTGGTTTGTAAAACGAAATATTCCTCTTACAAGCAATAGTTTACAAGTTTTTCAAGGGGAAAAAGCCCCTATAAGTTCTAACTTTCCAATATTTAAACTAAAACCAGTTCACCGCTTGGGCTTCCCCCAAACGTGTGACCTTTCAGTCCCTCAAAACGCTTCATATCATTATTTTTATCTTTTCTATGCGCACTCATGATTCGCTGAGTAACTGACAGACCTTTCAGGTCTGCGCCTCTGTCGTTATTGGCCTCGCCTTCTACTTTTCCTGCCCTCCTTGCGATCCTGTCTCCTATCTATACCTTCACGTCACAGCAGCATGTACAGTCTTTTGAATCTTCCTGCAATAGAACGACATCTGTCATTCATGGGGGCTGTATTTTTTTAATCAAAATCAAACTACGTTAAATTTTATCAACCGAAACGAATAAGTAGCAGGAAAAACCATGTACTGCATCACGGTTGCAAGAATTTTACAAGCGTTGACACCACCATCTCATCCGCCTAAGGGTTTGAAGGAATCACCAATGACAGGAAATAAACACTCATCGACGGCTTAGAATGCTAACATCAGCAAGGTAGACTTATTTGCAGCCGCATAAGCGGGTCTTTAAAGGTGACGGGCACCATGAACCCACTTACGCCTGTTGGGGTTGGAAAAGATATGACCTAAAAATGGGCGGGAAAGCTCCCAATCGAAAGTCGGAAAGACATTGGCATCGGAAGACGAGGGCTTTGCACAGCCGCAATGGCGGAAGAGAAAATACTATGGTCGTGCGACTAAAATACCAACACACATCGGTGGCTTAAAATGCTAACATCGGGTGCTTAGCTGCTTTGGGAGTCGCAACGACGGAAGGAGAATATACAACAACCTCTGATCAAACATAATTTGACACCCGATCAATAAAATATTAAGTGTTTGAAAACTCAAAAATTTAGCGACGGTTAAAACTGTTTCACCTCAGAGACAGTTGTTTTACAAAGAACAAAAAGGTATGATTTATCTTCGCGCAGCAAATAAAATTCAAAACATGCGACCCACAACATTAAAAAAACACAAGCAACTTCCGAAAACAGGACGAGCGTTAATCTTCAAAAAATCATTCAAGATGACCGAAAAAAAATCACAAATCCAAACGATTCAAAGCAACACTAAATCATGAGGAGGGGACCAAAATTTGAAATTTTTTGGGGAAAACAGTTGCAGCGGCAACAATTGGCGATTACCCGGTGAACCTAGATCTCTGGGCGATTATTCCTCGAGTGACAGACTGTTTAACAACAAACGAACCTATTGAATTCTTCTAGCTATCTGGATTTCTCAAATGGAAAAAGTATGTACCTTTAATCATTGATGATCATCCAATTTGGGAGAGTGGAAACCAAGATTTTCAAGTCCAGATAACTCTGTTGAGGCCGAAAGATGAGTTTCATTGTTACTTTTGTCTTTAGGTAGTTGGCAGCTTGGGCACCACAGGATTGTAGCACATGGTAAACATAAATATTCATTTGTTCCTCATTCCCATGCCACTTTAGCACTTTTGTGTTTTTGGACTTTTGCCCTTTTCATATGAGTCCTCCTGCATGCCTTTCTTTCTGAATTTTAATTCAGGCTCCTCTATCCCAAGTGTCCTTTTGTGTGAGAGGCGTATTCACATTTCAGCTCACGGATGGAGAGGAACTTTCGGCGATTTAGTGCTTATAGATTCAACATTTGTTTTGATGTATAATACTTTCATAGGAGTTTTGACTCTTATCTGCCTTTTGGCGTTCATTTCTTGGCATGGGATCATTTGTATTTCATACATTGTTTACCTCGCTTCTTTCCATGGGCATTTTGTTGTCACTCCTTAGGACATTTTAAATTTGACATGGATGGAGCCTCAACATAGTATTCCAAAATTTTTGATCCTAGTTTATTTAATAGGGGTTAAGCAAGACTTCAATGCGTACATAGCTATTCGAGAAAACTGCTAAAATGGAAGAAGTTCTTTTAGATAAACAACAATACACAGTCTTATACCGATGAATGTTAATCATTCCCAAAAATCTGAGGTTCCCTATGCAATCGCGGGTTTTCCTCCTTTATTAAAATCAACAGAAAATTATATTAAAAACAAAACTATAACTCATAACTCAAAGAAGACGACCAAGCCAGCCTATTTATGTACAAGATAGAAACACACAAACAAAGCTCAGGAAAAATAAGGCTTGAGAACTAAACCATTTACTGGTAAGTTCTCTTCCCACCCTTGTAGATCTTGTAACTTATAAGTGGAAGGGCCAAGCTTCGCAGCAATCTGGAAAGGACCTACCCACAACTACTGGAATTTCGTGTGTTTTCCTTTCTCATCATGGGGGTGATCCCACTTGAGAACCAAATCTCCCACTTCGAAGTCTTTTGTTCCTGCCTTGTGTTTGTCAAACCATATTTTTATTACCTCTTGTTGTTGTTTAAAGCATTCTCTGGCCTTAGATCTAGCCTCTTCTGCTTTCAGAAAATTACATATCCTCATCTGCAGAACCTCATTCTCCGACCCTCTAGACTCTTGAGCTATTATGGAGGAGGGTAGCATGATATTGGGGGGGAGAATGGCTTCTTTACCATACACAAGGGTATACAGTGACACTCCTATCGAAGACTTGGGGGTGACTCTATCGGCCCAAAGGGTGTTTGGTAGTGCTGAGTGCCAACTCCTCTGGTTTTCTATCACAGTCTTTTTTAAAATTCTAATCATATTTTGTTAGTAGATTCAGCCAAGCCATTTCCTTGCGGATAGTAATTAGCAGAATAATGCAACTTTATTCCTTTCTCATGAGCAAAAGCAGTTAATTTGATCAATGAAAAGTAAGTAGCATTATCAAAGACTAAAGAAACTGGAACTCCAAACCTGGTCATAATATGGTCCTGCAGGAAGCTGATGACCGCGTCCTCATTTATTTTGCGCAGCGGGATGGCTTCAACCCAGCGAGTGAAATAATCAGTTGCAATAAGAATGTACTTGTGTTGCAGGGAGGAGTTCGGCTTTATCTCCCCAATAATATCCAACCCCCATTGCTCGAACGGCTCCGTGATCATCACAGGTTTCAGAGGTGCGGCTGCTTTAGATTGCCTTCCACTACACCTTTGACAAATATCACACTTCTGGACATGGGCATGTGCATATTTGAAGAGCGTGGGCCAATAGTAACCGGCCCTGAGAATTTTGTGGGCGGTGGTATCCCCTGAAAAATGTCCCCCAGCAGGCCCATCATGCAAATCTGTCATTACTTTCGTCGCGTCTTCTTTCTCTAAGCACCTAAGAAGAACTCCGTCGTAGTTTTTTCTGAATAATATTCCTTCAACAATTTGATAGGAAGCTAATTTGAGACGTAGCGCTCTTCTTTGCTTGGAATTCCAATGTTCTGGCAACAATCCTGCTTGAAGGTAATGCACGAGGTCTCTATACCAAGACTTGGGGGCTGTGAACAAAGGAGATACATCCATCAAATGTAACTCTGCTTCATCTTCCCATGCATGTTCTTCATTGTTTCCATTTTCAGTCATCAGTTTGCACAAACCTTACCCTTTAACTATAGAAGCTGGCTTGAATTCGAGGTCATACTCTTGAAGAGCTATTACCCAATTGCCCCTTCTTTCTCCTAACTCCTTTTGTACAAAAAGTGACCTCACAGCTGGGTATGGGACGATCACCTTGGTTCGATTTTTTAATATATAGGGCCTGAATTGTTTCACTGCTTTGAATACTGTGTAAGCTTGTTTATCAATAGTCGGGTAGTTTAATTCGGCCCCTTGTAGACCAGTGCTCATGAAAGATATTGGGAACTCATCCCCCCCATCTTCCTTTTGAGTAAGCACAGCTGCTAGCGAATCATCAGATGCAAAAGTATACAGAATGAAATCTTTATCGAAATCTGGGCTTTTTAGGGAGGGTGCGTGTGCAACAACAGTTTTAATCTTGCTAAATGCATCCTTCTCAATCTCAGTCCATTTAAATTGTGTGCTTTGCTTCACCATTTGCTGCAGTGGTTTGACAATCTGAGCGAAATATGGAACAAATCTTCGCATGAAGTTAATTGTTCCCATAAATGATTGCATCCCTTTTTTATTATGGGGAAAGGGGATCTATTCAATGGCCTTGATCCTGTCCGGATCTATAGAGATTCCTTTCTTTGAAACTATGTGACCCAGCAAATTGCCTTCCGTCACGGCGAACACACACTTCTTGGGATTGAGTGAGATGCCATATTTCCAACAACGTTCAAAAATCCACCTTAGATGAAACGCGTGTTCTTCTCTCTTCTTTGAGAATATCGTAATATCATTGAGATACACTACAGCACTACGGCCAATCAAACAGCAGAAAGATATGTCCATAGCCCTCTGGAATGTAGCTCCGGTGTTTATAAGCCCAAAGGGAATTCTTCTGTAAGCGAAGGTTTCCCATCTGGTTCTAAATGTTGTCTTCAATCTGTCTTCTTCGGCGACTAACACTTGATTGTAGCCTGAGAATCCGTCTAATAAAGAAAATAATTCAGAACCTGAGACCATTTGTAGTAGTTGCTCCATGGGTGGAACATGATAATTATCTTTGTCTGAAGCACGGTTTGAATTCCTGAAATCCACGCACAGCCTGATTTCTCCAGATTTTTTCCTCACTGGTACCAAATTTGAGACCCATTCAGAGTGTCTGACCTTAAAAATGATTCTAGCGTCTAATAATTTCTTCACCTCATTCTAAATCAGAGGTTCCAATTTGGGGTGCATCCTCCTTAAAGGTTGCTGATAAGGTTTGACGCCAGATTTGATGGGGATAACATGCTGGATGATGCTGGTGTCATATGTCTTCAAATCTTTATATGTCCATGCGAAAACATCTTTATATTGATTAAAAAGACTGATGAACTTATCTCTTTCTGTTGGTGAACAGCATTTGCCAAGATTCACATATTTAGGATTTGTCTCAGTCCCTAAATTTATCAACTCGAACTGTAGAGATGAGCTTTGAGTTTTCACGTTTTCCAGTCTTCTAAATTTTTCATTTAGATCGAACATTCTTTCTAAGGTTCTGACTCCTTTAGGGATGAAATTATCATACTTCAGCTCGACCTGATGTTCTTCATCATCTATAATCGCCCCTTTAAATACCTCATCATTTGTTAAGCATTCTATAATCTGTTGGTCGTCATCGAACACTCGTAGGTTGGTGATCATATCAGGGACCGAGGGCCTGAAAAGCAATTCAACGGAGCATCGATTATTAGTAGGCACAAGCCTAGCAGCTGATGTGGCCAACAAGTCAGCAGCTGCATTTTTTAGTCTTGGAATGGATTTAATATTAAATGCATCAAAACATTTGAGTAGGTCCCATACCTCATTTTGATAAGCTTTTAAGTGAGGGGAAATACAATTTATTTGATTCCGAATCTGTTTTACGATTATTTCAGAATCTCCAAAAACCTTCAAATTGCTTTCCTTAAACCTTGCACCAATGCTTCATACTTAGCCGTGTTATTCGTACATTCAAACTCTAATCTACATGAAAGAAAATGTTTATTCTTCTTGGGGTCGATCAGGACACAACCGGCCCCTGACCCTTCTAACGTCTTAGAGCCATCAAAAAACAATGTCCAGAAATCACTAACTAATGCATGTGAATCTACTCCTACTGCTAAGTCTACTATTTTACAGTCGATTTCATCAGCCTGTGAAAATCGAAGGAGATCAGGCTGGGTGTCTGACGTGTTGCTGGCTTCTTCTGCTTGGTAATTTCCTGGTTCCAATTCAATAAAATAATTTCCCAACACAGAATCCACTGGTTCATTCTTCTCCTCAAGTTGAGTAACATTGTATTTCATATGAGGCTCCCTCAAAATTTTAATTTGGTTTGGACTTCCTTTATACGGCAGCCAAAGATGCGACCAATCAGAGGCAAAATATCCGTTTAGTTTGGCCGACCAATCTCTGCTCAAAACGAGACCATAAGCGTCTGGTATATCAGCCACCACGATATCAATAACTTGGCACACTTTATCATTTGACGACAGGCGGACCAGGACATCTTCCATCTCACCAATTACCTTTACATTCGTCCTATCCAGTTGAACAACTCTCCAAGTAGATGGCTTAGGCTGCCCATTTATCCTTTTACAAACTGATATTGGCATGACGTTAACCGATGCCCCTGAGTCTACCAGGCAATTATGTACTTTGTGATTAAAAATTTCAAAAGTGAGGAGGAAAGGTGGATGTTTGTTCTTCGACTTACCTCCAATGCTGGTTTCTCCGATTTCTTCTTCTTCTTTGGGTCGATTTTGAGTGGGCAGCCTCTCATCCGATGCTTCAAGCGCCTTTAATAGCCTTTCTTTTTGCTGCGGCACTTTACACATTTCAAATAGGGAGATATTCGCCCTTTCCTTCTTGATATCTTCTATGATGTCATAATCCATCTATGGTTCGGTGGGGTGTGGTTTATCAGCATTCATATTTTCTTCATTGGGCTTGTCCAGCATATCATTTTTCCGAGGAACCTGGCCGGTAATGATGAAATCGGGGATTTCATCAGCGGAGGAATTTCTTTGAAATTTCTTAACATTTTTCTGAAGCCTTTTAATCTTCGGAAGCATGAGACTGTCGTCTTTAACCAATCCTTGGCTTCTTGTCGTTACATTCATTTCCATGACGTCTTCGTATCCCCAATTCCTTTCTTCCTCAACATCGAATAACGAAACAGAGTTCCACAGGACCATGGTCTCTTCTTCTTGTTCTTTCGTTGACATGTTACTGTCTTTGATTTATTCATCTCTGTCTTCTGTCAATTTAGAATCCAACAGGTGATTCATAACCAACATCATTGAGTTTATCCATTGAGGGCAATTCTTTTCAGAGTGGGGTTTTTGGTGGAAAGTGCAAAAATTGTCCATTCCTACCTCTATTAAATTCATAGATGCTGAATTTTACGGAGGGGGTTGGGATTGATGGTTATCCTCCCTTTTCTTGTAATAGGGCTTGTAGAACTTTTGAGTTTCCTTTTCCTTTTCCAATTCTATGATCCTGTTAGAAATCTTCTGCATCATTTTTCCATACTTTCAAAATCTGGTGATTTCTCTTCCTTGGGCTTAGTAAACAACAAGGCTTTCCTTCCCACATTTTTCTCTCCTGATCGTTCGGGATAATCTTCAATACTTTCTCTTTCAACCTCTACCTTTTCTTCCTCCTCATAAGTCTCTGCCAACGTGGGTTTGGCTTTCATTTTGGCGAACATGGCCAGCTCGGGTCCTAAAGCTGAAGTATAATATTCAATCATGACTTTATCCGAAGGTTTGTCAGCTTTAGAAAAATTCTTGAGGTATGCCGCAAATCTTTGAGTGAAGCTGTGCACCTTCTCCTTTCTCTCTTTCTTCAAGGCGCATAGTCCTTTCATCAGAGCTGCATGAGTCTTTTGGGTTGCATACTTACTTCTAAAAATCCTTTTGAAGGTATCCCAATCAGGGATAGATTTTGCAGGCAAACCAAAGTACCATGATGCCGCAGCTCCTTTAAGGGTGTGCGGGAAAAGTCTGCAAACCACATCCTCATATTCCTCGGCCCTTAACCCTTCAATTGCCAAATAGAAACTTTGCAAGTGGTCGTCTACTAGTATCTTTTCACTTGGGTCGAATTTGGGCAGCATCTTTTCAAAGGCTTGAGGTAAATCATGTAACGGAGGTGTTAGGTTTAAAGGTGATCGGGCTCTCCAGGCAGGTGGTGGATTCAGTGGGTTGGGTGGTTGATTGGCGTTGAGGCCTGCCATGAGTCTGGGTGGAGAGTGAGGAGGTGAGAAAACAGGAGTGTGAGCAGGAGAACTGTGCAGAGGAGTCTCTGGGCCTTCCTGATTCAGAGGCAGTACAACTTCCTGTAAGGCTGTTTCTACAAGTTCTTCCCAATCCTCAACCAGCACTGAGTCTTCCAATATGGGACGATTCTTCCTTTTATATTCTCTTCTGGGCAATTTAGGGATGATCGGAAATCCTCCAATTTTCTTCACATATGCCCTAGTGTGTCTTCTCAAATTATTAACAACTTCGTTGTCGACAGAAAACAAATGTTCTCTACACCTTTCTTCCAGAATTGGATTATGAAGCCCACTGCTTTCTGAACTGTTACCGGTGGAATAGTCTCAGGAAAACGGGTTTCCTCGGCCAACCATGCACTGGTGGCCCTCCTTCTAGCGCCAGAAACTGTTGAGGCCTGAAAATTCGTAGGCAACAACAGCAAGGGATTCTCCCCAGTCAACGTTCCCAACTGCGGCCCATGACTGTTTGGTGTAGGGAATCCGTCCGGTTTGCGGTCCAGCTACCGTAGGTCAAGTAACAAAAGGGTTTACCGGTTACGGCCTGGTCCACCATATGTTTTTGTATTTTGACTTAAAGTATGAGATGCATGTGCCTAATTAACAATGCAGGGTGATAAGGATGCAAGGAGAAGTCACAAAGTGATGTGCAGGTTCTTACCTCTCATCTTAAAACTCACAAGCATATAAATCATACAACCGTAATAAAGTAAAACTAACTATCTACCTATCTCTAGAGACCTGGATATTAATTCATGAGTAATGCATTACTGTCCAAGCATTATGGCAAATCACAGATAGTTGTTCTTATAACCAAACATTTAAACATAGATGAAAGTATATATATGATAAGATAGCTCATCACCAGTTAAAGATCCCATTACTCATAGTGGAAAACATCACAAAGTATACTAAAGAACATTCAGACAAGAACATAGGTTCAGAAATTTAGAACGCTCTCAGGGTTAATGAAACACAGTTGAAAACGAAATAGTTCCCATTCAACATCGCCCATTTAAACATATTGATACATTCCACATAGCACTTTCTCCAACAGGTAAAATTTGCACCTTCTGGTTTGTAAAACGAAATAGTTCCTCTTACAAGCAATAGTTTACAAGTTTTTCGAGGGGAAAAAGCCCCTGTAAGTTCTAACTTTCCAATATTTAAACTAAAACCAGTTGACCGCTTGGGCTTCCCCCAAACGTGTGACCTTTCAGTCCCTCAAAACGCTTCATATCATTATTTTTACCTTTTCTATGCGCACTCATGATCCGCTGAGTAACTGACAGACCTTTCAGGTCTGCGCCTCTGTCGTTATTGGCCTCACCTTCTACTTTGCCTACCCTCCTTGCAATCCTGTCTCCTATCTATACCTTCGCGCCGCGGCAGCATGTATAGTCTTTTGAATCTTCCTGCAATAGAACGACATCTGTCATTCATGGGGGCTGTATTTTTTTAATCAAAATAAAACTACGTTAAATTTTATCAACCGAAACAGCTAAGTAGCAGGAAAAACCATGTACTGCATCACGGTTGCGAGAATTTTACAAGCGCTGACACCACCATCTCGTCCGCCTAAGGGTTCGAAGGAATCACCAATGATGGGAAATAAACACTCATCGGCGGCTTAGAATGCTAACATCGACAAGGTAGACTTATTTGCAGCTGCATAAGCGGGTCTTTAAAGGTGACGGGCACCGCGAACCCACTTACGCCTGTTGGGGTCGGAAAAAATATGACCTAAAAATGGGTGGGAAAGCTCCCAATCAGAAGTCGAAAAGACATTGGCATCGGAAGACGAGGGCTTTGCACAACCGCAATGGCGGAAGATAAAAGACTACGGTCGTGCGACTAAAAGACCAACACGCATCGATGGCTTAAAACGCTAACATCGGGTGCTTAGCTGCTTTGGGAGCCGTAACGACGGAAGGAGAACATACAACAACCTCCGATCAAACATAATTTGACGCCCGATCAATAAAATATTAAGTGTTTGAAAACTCAAAAATTCAACGACGGTTAAAACTGTTTCACCTCAGAGACAGTTGTTTTACAAAGAACAAAAAAGGTCCGATTTATCTTCGCGCAGCAAATAAAATTCAAAACATCTGACCCACAACATTAAAAAAACACAAGCAACTTCCGAAAACAGGACGAGCGTTAATCTTCAAAAAATCATTCAAGATGACCAAAAAAAAATCACGGATCCAAACGATTCAAAGCAACACTAAATCATGAGGAGGGGACCAAAATTTGCAAAAATTTGGGGAAAATAGTTGCAGCGGCAACATGCCTGTGAAGACCTCCTCCAGTGTCTTCCTCCCCAAATCTGTGTGGGGACACCTGTTCTGAATGTATAATGCAATCTTGTATGCCTCAACCTAGAGGAATAGTGGTAATCCCTGATCAAATAGCATGGAATTGGCTACTCCAACCATCGTCTTGTTCTTCCACTCTGCAACTCCATTCTGTTGTGGAGTATGGGGCACAGTGTGCTCCTTCTTGATCCCCACTGTTGAACAAAACTCCATTAACTCATTGGAGGTGTACTCACCCTCATTGTCTTTTCTAAACACCCAAATCTTCTTTCATGTTTAGTTCTCCACAACAGTCTTGAACTCTCAAAACCTCTCAAAGACCTCTGACTTGGCCTTCAGGAAATAGATCCAGGATTTCCTAGAACAGTCATTAATGAAGTTTACGCACTAATTGTAACCATTGAACGAATGGACACTCATAGGTCTGCATACATCTGAATGCACCAATTCCAAGGGCTCCTTAGACTCGTGCTCTCTCTGTGGGAAATGCTTCTTGATGTTCTTCCCCAAAGAACAACCCTTGTAGTGGTTATGCTTTTCCTCTTCTACCTGAAGAAATCCAATGACTGTCTATCTCAAATGCTTCAGTGCTCCATGGTGAAGTGTGTTATCCTCCTATGTCATAAACTCACCCTGATTGTTGTTGTTGTTGCTGACTAGAGCCTTTGCAGGCTCAAAGTGTAATCTGTACACTTTCCTGCTCCTTCTGCCAATCACTCGATCCAAGCTCCTATCTGACCCCTTAGGACTGATATACACTCTATGGTCACAGAACTTTACCTGATATCCCTTGTCCTCCAGAGTGGAGACTGATATAAGGTTCTTGGTCAGTCCTAGAACATATAACACATCAGCAAAACTGAGGGGTTTTCCAGACTCCCTTTCAAATGAAACAGTTCCAACTCCCTGCTCCTGACACCGTGCATCATCACCCAGCTCAATGTGGATCCATGTTCCACCCTACTGCAAGTATTTAAAGAATCTCTTATGTCCAGTGATGTGACTAGATGCTCCACTATCAATGTACCATATGTTGCTCCCTGTGGTGCTTTCCATGCAAGCTATCAAGCAAAACTCCTCATAAAAGTTCCTGCTGAACTCATCCACCTCTACAAATCCAACCATCTAAGTGTTACTCTTCTTCTCCCTCTCTGGGAATTGGGAGGCAAAGTGTCCCTACTTGTAAAAGATAAAACACTTGACTTTTGAAACGTCAAGGTTCTACTTACCATCCTTCTTCCTCTTTCCTTCCCCTTGATCTTCCCTGTAAGGGCTAGAGCCTCCTCATCCATAATCTATGGGGCACTACTGGATGAGCCTGATCCTTGACCCATGCGGGTCTCCTCCTGCACAAAGTCATCCCATAGTCTCTTCCAATAAGGGAGATTCTCCCTAGGCACAACACCTTTGACAAAGGTGTCCCATGGCTTAGAGAAACCATTGAGGGCTATCCAAACTACCTCCTCATCCCCCGTCTTAGAGCCAACAAGTCCAAGCTCATCCCTGATCTGTGTGAGCCTTGTGATATGAGGCAGCACTCCTTCTCCTTAATCCATCTTGGTGTTGCGCATCATCTCTTGCAACACCATCTTCTGGTTCTCATTCTTGCTTTGGTACAGAATCTCCAAATCCATCCACATCTCTACTGCGGTCTTCTTACCATGAAGGTGAGGAACTATATGGTCCTTCGCTCCATCTATGATAATTAGCATGGATCTGGAATCAATGTTCTTCCAAGATGCTAGATCTGGGGGATATGGGGGTGCAACCTTCATGGAGTCAATGTGCTCCTTTGCATCACTGACATCTAGGATCCTTGTGATCCTTTCTTTCCATGTAAGAAAGTTCTGAGCACCCTGGAGTCTATCCTCAACTCTCAACTGCACGTCCATAGTGAAGTGTACTTGTCAAACCCTAGATTTGGAAGTCTAGGTTTGTGTTTTCCTATAGATATACACCTGATATATCACTACTGCTACAAATCTCTCACCTTTAGCTCACCAGAGCTCTAATACCATGTAATTTTTCCTTTAATATTCAAACTAGGGCTAAACAGTGCATGCAAATCTCTACTGATAACCACACATGAATATCTTTTACAATATGTAGTGGAATATAAAACTGAGAAATAAATCACAACATCACATCATAATATTGACACTATTATTTTGGGTATGGAAACCCCCGGAAAAACCCAAGATGGGAAAAACGATGTAGCATTCAGATATAGATTTTATTATGAGAAAATATGGAAATTTTACAATCACTGCAAATTCATCCAAACCTGGTGAATGTAGTACCTGGAAAAATCACTGGGAAAATCCCAGCTAAACCTCAACACCCTCCCGTGTGAGTGTATGGCCCAGCTATATGAAGCTCGGTGATCTTGTTGCTCGCTCCTCTGTCTTTTGAGCTAAATCATCTGTTTGACTTTCTCTCCCTTTCTGTAACCTGTCTCTGTCGGAATACAAGTGTGTGTGCTCTCTCCACCAATTGATCTCTCTTTATAACTTTAGGTAAAGCGAAAACCCTAATTTCACTTTCACTTTAACTAGTGGTAAAGAAAAAACCCTAATTTCACTTTCACTTTAACTAGTGTTTCACTCAAGTTAATTTAGATCGCTTTAATTTGTTTTTCAAAGTAAACTTAGGAAAAGTAAATTAAATACAACAGGTTTCCTAATTTAAGTTTTCTGCATATAAGAACACATGCATGCAGGAAGGCCTTCCTTGTTGCTGCTAGTTTAACACTCCCTCTCAACGAGGAAGGGATTCGGTAGCAACCCCAACTTATCCCTGAACTTCACAAAACTTTGTCTGCAAAGTGCCTTGGTGAAAATGTATGCCACCTGCTCATTTGTATGTATGTACTCCAACTGAATGGTTCCCCTCTGAACACAATCTCTCAAGCAGTGGTACCTGATGTCTATGTGTTTGCTACGATCATGGAACACTAGATTCTCAAATAACCCGATGCCACTTTGATTATCACATTGAACAACTGTAGCCTCTAGCTCATACTCGAACAACCCTGCAAGTAAATTCCTCAGCCACATACCCTCACAAGAAACCATGCTGGATACCATGTACTCAGCCTCTGTCGAGCTCAATACAACTGACTTCTACTTACTGCTGAGCCAAGAGACAAGCCTTGATCCAATGCTGAAAAAACAACTTGAAGTACTCTTCCGGTTCTCTGCACATCCTACCCAGTCAGCATCTATGAAACCTGCTAACTGTACACTCCCCCTGCACTCATAAACTAATACATACTCCATTGTACCTATGATGTAGTGACGTGTGTGCTTCATAGTCGCCCAATGCACTCTTTGAGGGTCCACCAGGAACTGACTCAAAGTGTTGACAGCAAAGCTGATGTCTGGTCAAGTGTTGACCACATACATAAGCGATCCGATAAGATGACGATACAAGGTAGGATCAAATCCGTCTGACCCTGATGCATAAATATTCCTCCATTTGGAAACTAGAGGTATGTCCATAGGCTTGCAGTCCTCCATCTCGAATCTCTTCACAATCTCTACTGCATACTTCCCTTATCTCATGAAGAAGCATCCATCTCTCTTCCAAACCTCCAAGCCCAAAAAGTAATGCATCAGCCCAAGGTCCTTCATTTTAAACTCCACTGTAAGATTGGACTTGCAGTCTCCAATCAACCTCTCCTCTCCTGTCAAAAATAGATCATCGACATATAGTACCAGTATGAGATGCACCCCACCTATTAATAAGTCCAGGTTCTGGTTAGCCTCACTCCGCAGGAATCCCATCTCTCATAGATAGCTATCGTTCCTCGAGTACCATGCTCGAGGTGCCTGCTTAAGCACGTAAAGAGCTAGATGCAATCTGCATAGAGGCGTCTCCATGTCCTCCACCTCAAACCCCTCTCGCTGCTCAATATATACCTATTCCTCTATCACTTTGTTGAGGAAGGCAGTCTTGACGTCCATCTGATGGACACACCAACCCATCTCAGCTGTTAGTGAGATAATGGTACGAATGGAAGAATACCTAGCATCAAGGGCGAAGGTCTCCTCATAATGAATACCCTCCTTCTGTGAAAACCCCTTTTCCATGAAGCATGCCTAGTACTTCTCCATGCTTTCGTCTGCTGCATGCTTCACCTTGTAGATCCATCTGGATCCCACCACCCTTTTCCCTTGTGGCCTCAGCACAACCTCCCATACCTAGTTTTTCATAATGGATTCATAATCCTCAACCATAGCGTCTTTCCACACATCCTATTGTACATCCTCCCCGAAGCTGGAAGGTTCAGAGTTAATCAAATCTATCATTAGTTCCATATAACTAAGCCTCTTTGGTGGTACACTCCATCTAAAAGATGTATGTGGAGGATATACCTACCTGGAATCCTACACTGTGGACCTAAACCACTTAGGACTTGGCCTAGTCTCTACCTGATGCGGCTGCTGGATATCCCTCTCCTGCTGCAACTCATCCTTCAAGTCAATGACCAAAGGATCCTGTTCACTTGACTCCCTCTGACCACTAGAACTTGTGCTCTATGTCTGTACCTGTACCTATACATCTTGCTCCTCCAACTTGACTCCCGACTCTTGTGCTAGTTGTTGCTCTGTTGGTAAGTACAAAGATCTTTACAAGGCCATGTTCTCATTAAACTAGACATCCCTTCTCACAATGATCCTCCTGTGAGCATGAATGTAAACTCTATATAACCTCGAAATCTCGTTGTAACCAACAAGTAACAACTTCTTTCCAGAAGGGTCCAGCTTCTTCCTATTGTCAGCATGAACATGAAAATAGCAGACACTGCTGAATATGCGAATGTGACTCACATATGGCCTAGTTCTTGTGAAGACATCCTCCAGTGTCTTCCTCCCCAAAGCTGTGTGGAAACACCTATTTTGAATGTATAATGCAGTCGTGTATGCCTCGGCCCAGAGGAATAGTGGTAATCCTTGATCAAATAGCATGGCCTTGGTTGCTCCAACCATCGTCTTGTTCCTCCGCTTTGCAACTCCATTCTATTATGGGGTATGGGGAGTAGTGGGCTCCTTCTTGATCCCCTCTATTGAACAACACTTAGACTTATGCTCTCTCTGTGGAAAAGGCTTCTTGATGTTCTTCCCCAAAGCACAACCCTTGCAGTGGTTATGCTTTTCCTCCTGTACCTGAGGAACTCCAATGACTGCATGTCTCAAATGCTTCAGTGCTCCATGGTGTAAGTGTGCCATCCTCCTATGCCACAACTCACCCTGACTATTGTTGTTGCTATTGACTAGAGCCTTTGCAGGCTCAAAATGTAATTTGTACACTTTCCTGCTCTTTCTACCAATCACCCGATCAAAGCTCGTATCTAACCCCTTAGTCCTGATATACACTCTATGGTCACGAAACTTCACCTAATATCCCTTTTCCTCCATAGTGGAGACTGATATAAGGTTCTTGGTCAGTCCTAGAACATATAACACATCAGAAAAAATGAGGGTTTTGCTAGACTCCCTCTCAAATGAAACAGTGCCAACTCCCTGTGCCCGATACCATGCATAATCACCCAATCAATGTTGATCCCTGTTCCACCCTCCTGCAAGTATTTAAATAATATCTTATGTCCAGTCATGTGACTAGATGCTCCACTATAAATGTACCATTTGTTGCTCCCTGTGGTTCTTTCCATGCAAGCTATCAAGCAAAAATCATCATCGATATTCTTGCTGAACTCATCCACCTCTACAGATCCAACCATCTGAGTGTTACTCTTCTTCTTCCTCTCTGGGAACTGGGAGGAAAAGTGTCCCTTCTTGTGGCAAATAAAACACTTGACCTTTGACATGTCAAGGTTCTTCTTACCATCCTTCTTCGTCTTTGCCTTCCCCTTGCTCTTCCTTGTAAGGACTAGAGCCTCCTCATCTACAATCTATGGGACACTGCTGGATGAGCCTGATCCTTGACCCATGCGGGTCTCCTCCTGCACAAAGTCATCCCATAGTCTCTTCCAATAAGGGAGCTTCTCCCTAGCCACAACACCTTTGACAAAGGTGTCCCATGGCTTAGAGAATCCATTAAGGGAAATTCAAGCTAGCTCCTCATC
Organism: Pseudotsuga menziesii; assembly: GCA_001517045.1. Classification (NCBI taxonomy): domain Eukaryota; kingdom Viridiplantae; phylum Streptophyta; class Pinopsida; order Pinales; family Pinaceae; genus Pseudotsuga; species Pseudotsuga menziesii. The sequence goes on along the minus strand of LPNX010063123.1, from coordinate 445,215 downwards.
CACTATCTTAGAGCCACCAACTCCAAGCTCATCCATGATCTGTTTGAGCCTGGTGAGATAAGGCACCACTTCTCTCCTTTACCCATCTTGGTGATGCACATCCTCTCTTGCAACAACATCTTCTGGTTGTTGTTCTTGCTTTGGTACAGACTCTCCAAAGTCATCCACATCTCTGCTGCGGTCATCTTACCATAAAGATGAGGAACTATATGGTCCTTCACTCCATCCATGATAATCAGCATGGCTCTGGAATCAATCTTCTTCCAAGCTACTAGATCTGCGGGATCTGTGGATGCAACCTTTGCGAAGTTAATGTGCTTCTCTGCATCAGTGACATCTAGGATCCTTGTGATCCTTTCTTTCCATGTAGGAAAGTTCTGAGCACCCTAGAGTCTATCCTCAACACTCAACTGCACATCCATAATGAAGTGTACCTATGAAACCCTAGATTTGGAAGTCTAGGTTTGTGTCTTCCTATAGATCTGCCCCTGATATATCACTGCTGCTGCAAATCTCTCAGCTTTAGATCACCAGAGCTTTGATACCATGTAATTTTTCCTTTAATATTCAAACTAGGGCTAAACAGTGCATGAAAATCTCTATTGATAACCACACATGAATATCTTTTACAGTATGCAGCGGAATATAAAACTGAGAAATAAATCACAACATCACATCACAATATTGACACTATTATTTTGGGTATGGAAGCCCCCGAAAAAACCCCAAGATGAGAAAAATGGTGCAACAGCCACATATAGATTTTATTATGAGAAAATATGGAACTTTTACAATCACTAAAAATTCACCAAAACTTGGTGAATGCAGTACCCGGCAGAATCACTAGGCAAATCCCAGCTAAACCTCAACACCCTCCCGTGTGAGTGTATGGCCCAGCTATATGAAGCTCGGTGATCCTGTTGCTCGCTCCTCCATCTTCTTAGTTAAATCCTCTGTCTAACTTTCTCTCCCTCTCTGTATCCTGTCTCTGTTGAAATACAAGTGTGTGTGTCCTCTCCACCAACTGATCTCTCTTTTATAACTTTAGGTAAAGCAAAAACCCTAATTTCAATTTCACTTTAACTAGTGGTAAAGTAAAAACCCTAACTTCACTTTCACTTTAACTAGTGTTTCACTAAATTTAATTTAGATAACTTTAATTTTTTTTTCAAATTAAACTTAGGAAAATTAAACTAAATACAAGAAGTTTCCTAATTTAAGTCTTCTACATGCAAGAACACATGCATGCATGAAGACTTTCCTTGTTCCTGCTAGTTTAACACTCCCTCTCAACGAGGAAGGGATTCGGTAGCAACCCCAACTTATCCCTGAACTTCACAAGACTCTGTCTGCAAAGTGACTTGGTGAATGTCTTCCACCTTCTCATATTTCTCTATGTACTCCAACCAAATGGTTCCCCTCTGAACACAATCTCTCAAGAAGTGGTACCTGATGTCTATGTGTTTTCTCTAGTCATGGAACACTAGATTCTTAGATAGCCTGATTCCACTTTAATTATCACAATGAACTACTGTAGCCTCTAGCTCACACTTGAAAAACCTTGCAAGTAACTTCCTTAGCCACATACCCTCACAAGAAGCCATGCTAGTTGCCATGTACTCAACCTCTGTCGATCTCAATGCAACTGACTTCTGCTTCCTGTTGAACTAAGAGACAACCCCTGATCCAATGATGAAACAATAACTTGAAGTACTCTTCCGGTCCTCTACACATCCTTCCCAGTCAGCATCTGTGAAACCTGCTAACTGTACACTTCCCTGCGCTCATAAACCATTCCATATTCCATTGTTCCTCTGATGTAGCGAAGTGTGTGCTTCGTAGCCATCCAATGCACTCTCCAAGTATCCACCATGAACTGACTCAAAGAGTTGAGTGCAAAGATGATGTTTGGTTGAGTGTTGACCAGATACTTAAGTGATCCGATAAGCTGACGATACAAGGTAGGATAAAATCCGTCAGACCTTGATGCATCAATCTTCCTCCAGTTGGAAACTAGAGGTATGTTCATACGCATGTAGTCCTCCATCCCAATTCTCTTCAAGATCTCTACTGCATACTTCCCTTGTTCGATGAACAAGCATCCATATCTCTTCCAAACCTCCAAGCCCAAAAATTAATGCATCAGCCCAAGGTCCTTCATCTCAAACACCACTACAAGATTGGACTTGCAGTCTCCAATCAACCTCTTATCTTCTGTCAAAAAGAGATCATCCACATAAAGGACCAGTATGAGAGGCGCCCCACCTGTCAAGAAGTATAGGTTGTGGTCAGCCTCACTCCGCTGGAATCCCATCTCCTGTAGCTGTCAATCCTCGAGTACCATGCTCGAGGTGCCTGCTTGAGCCTGTAAAGAGCTTGATGCAATCTGCATACATGCATCTTCCTGTCCTCAACATCAAACCTCTTTGGATGCTCAATATATACCTCCTCCTTTATCACTTCGTCGAGAAAGGCAGTCTTAACGTCCATATGATTAGACACACCAACCCATCTCAACTGCTAGTGAGATAATGGTAGGAATGGAAGAATACCTAGAAATAGGGGCGAAGCTCTCCTCATAATCAATACCCTCCTTCTGTGAAAATCCCTTTTCCACGAAGCGTGCCTTGTACTTATCCACGCTTTCATCTGCTGCATGCTTCACCATGTAGATCCATCTGGATCCCACCACCTTTTTCCCTTATGGCCTCGGCACAACCTCCCATACCTGGTTTTCATAATGGAGTCATACTCCTCAACCGTAGCCTCTTGCCACACATCTTGTTGTGCATCCTCCCCGAAGCTGGAAGGTTCAGAGTTAATCAATTTTGTCATCAAATCCATGTAACAAAGCTTCTATGGCAGTACACTTTGTCTAAAAGATGTATGTGGAGGATCTACAAGCCTGGAATCCTGCACTATGGACCTAAACCACTTAGGCCTTGGCCTAGTGTCTACCTGTTGCGGCTGTTGGATATCCATCTTCTGCTACAAATAATTCTTCAATTCAATGACTAAAGGATCCTGTCCACCTGACTCCCTCTAACCACTAGAAGTTGTGCTCTGTGTCTATACCTGTACCTGTACATCTGGATCCTCCAACTTGACTCCTCACTCCTGTGCTGGTTGCTGCTCTTCTAGTAGGTCCAGATATCTCTGCAAGGCCCTGTCCTCATCAAACTGGACATCCTTTCTCACAATGATCCTCCTGCGAGCAGGAATGTAAACTCTATATGCCTTTGAAATCTCATTGTAACCAACAAGTAACCCGTTCTCTCCAGAAGCATCCAGCTTCTTCCTATTGTCAGCATGAACATGATAATAGAAAACATTGCCGAATATGTGAATGTGACTCACATCTGGCCTAGTTCCTGTGAAGACCTCCTCCGGTGTCTTCCTCCCCAAAGCTGTGTGGGGACATCTATTCTGAATGTATAATGTAGTCTTGTATGCCTTGGCCCAGAGGAATAGTGGTAATCCCTGATCAAATAGCATGGCCTTGGCTGTTCCAACCATCGTCTTGTTCTTCTGATCTACAAATCCATTCTGTTGTGGGGTATGGGGCACAATGTGCTCCTTCTTGATCCTTTTTGTCAAACAACACTCCATGAACTCATTGGAGGTGTACTCATCCCCCTTGTCTTTTCTCAACACTTGAATCTTCTTTCCTATTTCGTTCTCCACAATAGTCTTGAACTCTCGAAACCTCTCAAAGACCTATGACTTGGCCTTCATGAAATAGATCCAGGTTTTCCTAGAATAGTCATCAATGAAGGTTACATAGTAATTGTAACCACTGAACGAATGGACACTCATAAGTCTGCATACATACGAATGCACCAAGTCCAAGGGCTCCTTAGAATTGTGCTCTCTCTATGGGAAAGGCTTCTTGATGTTCTTTCCCAAAGCACAACCCTTGCAGTGGTTATGCTTTTCCTCCTGTACCTGAGGAAATCCAATGACTGCCTATCTCAAATGCTTCAGTGCTCCATGGTGTAAGTGTGCCATCCTCCTATGCCACAACTCACCTTGACTGTTGTTGATCCTGCTGACTAGAGCCTTTGTAGGCTCAAAGTGTAATCTGAGCACTTTCTTGTTCCTTCTGCCAATCACCCGATCCAAGCTCCTATCTAGCCCCTTAGACCTGATATACACTCTATGGTCACAGAAGTTCACCTGATATCCCTTGTCCTCTAGAGTGGAGATGGATATAAGGTTCTTAGTCAGTGCTGGAACATATAACACATCAACAAAACTAAGGGGTTTTCCAGACTCCCTCTTAAATGAAACAATGCCAACTCCCCGTGCTTGATATCATGCATCATCACCCAACTCAATGTGGATCCCTGTATCACCCTCCTGCAAGTCTTTAAAGAATATCTTATGTCCAGTCATGTGACTAGACACTCCACTATAAATGTACCATATGGTGCTCCCTGTGGTTCTTTCCATGCAATCTATCAAGCAAAACTCCTCATTGAAGTTCCTGTTGAACTCATCCACCTTTATAGATCCAACAATTTGACTGTTGCTCTTCTTCTTCCTCTTTGTCACTGGGAGGGAAAGTGTCTCTGCTTGTGGCAGATAAAACACTTGACTTTTGACACGTCAAGGTTCTTCTTACCATCCTTCTTCATCTTTTCCTCCCCCTTTCTCTTCCTTGTAAGGGATAGAGCCTCCTAATCCATCTGAGTGTACCATATGCTTCTCCCTGTGGTTCAGAGTTAATATACTCTGTCATCCATTCCATATAACTAAGCCTCTCTGGTGGTACACTCCATTTAAAATATGTCCGTGGAGGATCTACTTTCCTAGAATCCTACATTGTGGACCTAAACCACTTAGGCCTTGGACTAGTGTCTACATGCTGTGACTGCTAGATATCCGTCTCCTACTGCAACTCATCCTTCAAGTCAATGACTGAAGGATCCTGTCCACTTGACTCCCTCTGACCACTAGAAGTTGTGCTCTGTGTTTGTACCTCTACTTGTACATCTAGCTCCTCCAACTTGACTCCCGACTCCTGTGTTGGTTGCTGCTCTACTGATAAGTCCAGATATCTCCACAAGGCCCTGTCCTTATCGAATTGGACATCCCTTCTCACAATGATCCTCCCACGAGTAGGAATGTAAACTCTATATGTCTTCAAAATCTCGTTGTAACCAACAAGTAACCCCTTCTCTCCAGAAGGGTCCAAATTCTTCCTATTGCCAGCATGAACATGACAATAGCAGACACTGTCGAATATGTGAATGTGACTCACATCTGGCCTAGTGCCTGTGAAGACCTCCTCCGATGTCTTCCTCCCCAAAGCTGTGTGGGGACACCTGTTCTGAATCTGTACTGCAGTCTTGTATGCCTCAGTCCAGAGGATTAGTGGTAGTCCCTGATTAAATAGCATGGCCTTGGCTGCTCCAACCATCATCTTGTTCTTCCGCTCTACAACTCCATTCTATTGTGGGGTATGGGGCACAGTGTGCTCTTTCTTGATCCCCTTTGTCGAACAACACTGCATGAACTCATTGGAGGTGTACTCATCCCCGTTTTCTTTTCTCAACACCTGAATCTTCTTTCATGTTTGGTTCTCCACAAGAGTCTTGAACTCTTGAAAACTCTGAAATACCTTTGAATTGGCCTTCAAGAAATAGATCTAGGTTTTCCTGGAATAGTCATCAATGAAGGTTACGCAGTAATTGTAACCATTGAACGAATGGACACTCATAGGTCCGCATACATCCGAATGCACCAAGTCCAAGGGCTCCTTAGACTTGAGCTCTCTCTGTGCGAAAGGCTTCTTGATGTTCTTCCCCAAAGCACAACCCTTGCAGTGGTTATGATTTTCCTCCAGTACCCAAGGAACTCTAATGATTGCTTGTCTCAACTTCTTCATTGTTCCATGGTGTAAGTGTGTCATCCTCCTATTCCACAACTCACCCTGGATGTTGTTGTTGCTGACTAAAGCGTTTGCAGGCTCAAAGTGTAATCTGTACACTTTCCTGCTCCTTTTTCCAATCACCCGATCCAAGCTCCTATCTGACCCCTTAGGCCTGATATACACTCTATGGTCACATAACTTCAACTGATATCCCTTTTCCTCCAGATTAGAGACTGGTATAAGTTTGTTGGTTAGTCAGTACTGGAGCATATAACACATCAAAAAAAATGAGGGGTTTTCCAGACTCCCTCTCAAATTAAACAGTGCCAACTCTCTGCGCTTGATATCGCGCATCATCACCCAGCTCAATGTGGATCCCTGTTTTACCCTCCTGCAATTCTTTGAATAATCTCTTATGTCCAGTCATGTGACTAGATTCTCCACTATCAATGTACCATATGCTTCTCCCTATGGTGCTTTCCATGTAAGCTACCAAGCAAAACTCCTCATCGAAGTTCCTGCTGAACTCATCCACCTCTACAGATCTGACCATCTGAGTGTTACTCTTCTTCTTCCTCTCTGGGCACTGGGAGGCAAAGTGTCCCTGCTTGTGGCAGATAAAACATTTGACCTTTAACACGTCAAGGTTCTTCTTACCATCCTTCTTCCTCTTTTCCTTCCCCTTGCTCTCCCTTGTAAGGGCTAGAGCCTACTCATCCACAATCTATGGGACACTGCTGGATGAGCTTGATCCTTGACCCATGCAGGTATCCTCTTGCACAAAGTCATCCCATAGTCTCTGCCAATCAGGGAGCTTCTCCCTAGCCACAACACCTTTGAAAAGGGTGTCCCATGGCCGAGGGAAGCCATTGAGGGCTATCCGAACTAGCTCCTCATCCATTATCTTAGAGCCAACAGCTCCAAGCTCATCCCCGATTTGTGTGAGCCTCATGAGATAAGGCACCACTCCTTCTCCTTTAGCTATCTTGGTGCTGTGCATCCTCTCTTGCAACACCATATTCTGCTTGTCGTTCTTTCTTTGGTACATACTCTCCAAAGTCGTCCACATCTCTGTTGCAGTCTTCTTACTATAAAGGTGAGGAACTATATGGTCCTTCGCTCCAACCATGATAATCAGCATGGCTCTAGAATCAATCTTCTTCCAAGACGCTAGATCTGCAGGATCTGTGGGTGCAACCTTCATGGAGCCAATGTGCTCCTCTGCATCACTGACATCTAAGATCCTTGTGATCATTTATTTCCATGTAGGAAAGTTCTGAGCACCCTGGAGTCTATCCTTAACTCTCAACTACATGGCCATAGTGAAGTGTACCTATCAAACCCTAGATTTGGAAGTCTAGGTTTGTGTCTTCCTATAGATCTGCCCCTGATATATCACTGTTGCTGCAAATCTCTCACCTTTAGCTCATCGAAGCTCTGAGACCATGTAATTTTTCCTTTAATATTCAAAATAGGGCTAAACATAGCATGCAAATCTCTACTAATAACCACACATGAATATCTTTTATAGTATGCAGCGGAATATAAAACTGAGAAATAAATCACAACATCACATCACAATATTGGCACTGTTATTTTGGGTATGGAAACTCCCGAAAAAACCCGAGATGGGAAAAATGGTGCAGCAGTCAGATATAGATTTTATTGTGAGAAAATATGGAACTTTTACAATCACTGCAAATTCACCCAAACCTGGCGAATGCAGTACCCGAAAGAATCACTGGGAAAAACCCAACTAAACCTCAACACCCTCCCATGTGAGTGTATGTCCCAGCTGCAAGAAGCTCGGTGATCCTGTTACTCGCTCCTCCTTCTTCTCAGCTAAATCCTATGTCTGACTTTCTCTCCCTGTATGTATCGTGTCTTTGTCGGAATACAAGTGTGTGTGTCCGCTCCACCAATTGATCTCTCTTTTATAACTTTAGGTAAAGAGAAAACCCTAGTTTCACTTTCACTTAACTAGTGGTAAAGCAAAAACCCTAATTTCACTTTCACTTTAACTAGTGTTTCACTAAAGTTAATTTAGATCACTTTAATTTATTTTCCAAAGTAAACTTAGGAAAAGTAAATTAAATACAACTGGTTTCCTAATTTAAGTCTTCTGCATGCAAGAACACATGCATGCAGGAAAACCTTCCTTGTTGTTGCTAGTTTAACACACATGTTAATGCATTCATTATGTACAATGACAATGGATAATAGGAAATCAATAGCATATTTCCATAATAAATTACTCTCTGTAATGGTTTTCATTACACTGAGTAATAAAATAATGTATAGAGGTCTATCAATTTCGTTCTATCACAAGTCGCATAATTGGTGGAGACAGTTCTCATATTTGTTTATATACAAAGGTTGGAGAGCTAAAATTATTCAATCTTACAGAATACGTGACTGTGAACTATAGACCATTTCCATAAAATGGCATTACAATGGAAATGTTTCTCTAAAATTCCAAGAATTCTCTTAGAAATTTTGGCAACTCTAAAAAGGATAGTAATTGATTTTGTTCGAAGGTAAAATGGTTCAAATTTCTCCCCATGGGAATATTTGTCATTAGGAATATAAGATTCTAGTGAATATAGTGTAGCTGTGAATGTTAAAAACCATTATTCAAATGCAAATGTTGATGTTATGAAATTGTTATGGTTAATAAGCAACACTAGTTTTACTAAATCATAACTTGGACTTGTCTACCATTAAACTATCTTCTTTCACCTGGCGTTCTTGATATGGAAATTCATTATTCAAACTACATTGTTTGTTGTCTCATTTGACCAAGCTAGAATACTCAATGTGACAATGTCAGGAGCACCAAATAAAGTTGGAATCAGTATGAAAGTGCTTCACAACTAAGCTAAGTGCTAGTTTTCACTTGGCACTTATATGTATTGATTGAAATAGTTTATAGCTAGCATAGAAGAGACTTACTGCGTGCATGTTTTTGCTCAGGATTTGTCTGTTTTGAGGTCATCCTTGAACTATTTTATCAGCATATTCTGACCTATATATACAGGAATGATGAGAAAGTCTGCAATAGACAGACTTTGTGCTTCTTGTCCCTTAGATTGGCTATCTGGATGTTACTTAGATCGTATATGTTATATTTTGATCACAGGGGCTTCCCTTGTTGACCAATATCCTATCACGTTAGTTCATATTGTGGGTTTTTAAATTATCAAAAATTGAACCAATATATTGCAGGTATTGGGGGGGATGAGGGGTTTAAGGTGGGGATGGGTAGGGTGGTTTATAAGGATTGAGGTATAAAAAGGGGTGAGGAGGAGGTTTTAAGTATTGGGAGGGGGTTTCAACAAAAAGAGTTTAGGTCAATATCTCTGGAAATTAAGGGTATTCTTTAATATCCCACGATCGCACGTGCTATGTGAGAGTTTCACTAAGTGAACTCCCCGTGATTTTGATGAGGTTACTATATTGAGCATTTATATGCAATGACCGAAAATCCCCTTGTTCGCTGTATGTATAAGATGTCTTTTGATTCAAGATTGAATAACAAAGGCTGGTATTTTTTCCTCTGAAAAAAAATTAAGCTAATTTTACTCTAGATGTTTAACTGTGAAAGAGTTTGACATGTTATTGTTAGTCCTACATTGGACAATATGTTTCACTCTTTACTATTAGTTTTGAAAATACTCTAAAGTCCAAAAATTAAACTTTGGTTTTTATAGAATGTAATAAATTTATTTTTATTTTTTACAAATGAATAACTTTTTATTTTATTTTTAAAAAAATAGAAGATGATATTTTATTGGTATGACACATATTAATACTACCATAACCATATTAATAATAATATGGTTAAAATACATTGATTGACGATATTATTATGATCAATGTATTTCAACCATATTATTATTATTATTAATATGGTTATGCTAGTTTAGGACGGACTTTAGAGCAATTAAATTATTATTTTGATAAAATCTAAATCTAAATACAAATACAATAATTAAATAATCAATTATATTGTTTAATGAAAGAAAAATATACAAAACAATTATAAAACAATAATTATAAATGTTTAATAATAGTAATCATTAATATTAACTTTAAAATTGTTATATTAATAATCATATTAAAGATTAAAGATAAAAATTATTGTTTTTAATAATAATTATTATTATTTATATGTCAAATTTCGGTAGAGCAAACAATTGAGAGGGGTTTCGTTTGCTTGTCCGCCCAGGATCAAAACTCGTTGCTCCTTGAAGGAGACATTTAAATCCAACCATGCTAAGGGTTGGTGCAGCCAGGCCGGGTGCGATCCCTGGGTGATTGACGGCTTAGATGCCCTTGGATCGTGGTTTCTCAGACCAAAGGTTCTCCCAACAAGTCACAGGGCACTTAACCAACAAAAATAAAATATTATTATTTATATAATAATTTTTTTTTTAAATATCTGTAGTTATAATGTCAATAATTAAAAATACTAACTATGATTGATTAAGGAGGACTAATTATGGAGGGCTATGTATGATTATGGTTGAGTTTGGTTGACCAAAAGAGACAAATGTCTTGCCATGTTTGACTATTGGATAATAAAGTGGTTGACCATGTTAGATTGCAGTTGAGCTTGGTTGACTAGACTTCAGCATGGTTGAGCATATTTGAATTTTGTTGGCCATGATTCAATATGGTTAAAGGTTTTCAATGTTTGATTATGTTTAACCATGGATGACCATCCTTGAGCATTATTGACTATGGGTGGCCATGGTTTAGTATGGGTTGATCATGCTTGATTATGGTTGACACTTATTGGCCACTTTAAAGAATTATTTGAACATGGTCAAGACCATAGTTGAATTTGTTTGACTATGGTTGACTTTGTTTGGCCATAATTTGTCATGGTTGACCATGTTTGACAATTCTTGACATGGTTAACTATGGTTGACTTTATTTGACTATGGTTGACTTAGGTTGACTAATTGACTATGGTTGAGTATGGATGACTATTGTTAAATATGGTTGACTATGATTAGCCATGGATGACCATGGTTAACCATGATTGACTTTGGTTGACCATGGTTGGCCATTGTTGACTTTGGTTAACTATGGTTGACATTGATTGGATGTGGTTGATTTTGGTTGACTTTGGTTGATTATGGTTAACTATGATTGACAATGGTTGACTTTGTTTGGTTGTGGTTGAATTTTGTTGACTAATTTAATATGGTCAATTATGTTTAACTTAGTTTGGTCATAATTGATGATTAGTTGGCTATGGTTGACGATGTTGTAATATGGTTGACCATGATTTACTTTGATTGATTATGGATGACATTAGTTGACTAATTGACTATGGTTGACTGTGTTTGAGTATGGTTGATTTTGGTTTCCCATAATTAACTTTGTTGGACCATGGTTGGCCATGATAGACTATGGTTGATTTTGTTTGACTATAGTTGACTATTGTTGCCCATAGTTAACTATGGGTGACTTTGTTTGGTTATAATTGACTAGTATCTAACCTTGTTTAATCGTTGTTTATGGTTGACTATGGCTAACTATTGTTGACTATGGCTGACCTTGTTTGTCCACAATTGACTATTTGTTGACCTTGTTTGACTTTTGAGTTTTGTTGACTTTAGTTTACTATGGTTGGCTTTTGTTGACTATGGTTGACCATAGTTAACTATGGGTGATTATGGTTGACATTGGTTGACTAATTGACTATGGCCGACTGTGGATGACCATGGTAGACTATGGATGGTTACGATTGAACATGGTTAACTATGGTTAATGGTGGTTGGGCATGGTTGACTTTGGTTGATATTAATATCATATGGATGACTATGGTTGACTTGTTGGCTTAAATATGGTGACATAAGGGTTGACTTTAAATCATATGGTTGATTATAATTTCACTATTGTTTCATTATGGTTAAGTTTGGTTCATAGAAGGGTTGACTTTAAAATCATATGGTTGATTATAATTTTATTATGGTTGACTTTGTTGAATATGGTTAATCATGCTCGATTTTGGTTGACTATGGTCGATTATAGTTGACTTTGTTTGACTAGGGTTGACTTTGGTTAACTTTGGTTGGCCATGGTTGGCTATGCTCGACTATGGTTGATTATGGTTAACTTTGGTTGACTATGGTTTCCTATGGTTGACTTTGCTTTACCATAATTGACTATTGGTTGGCCTTATTCAAATTTCAACTATGATTGACTTTATTTGGCCATAATTGACTATTAGTTGACCTTGTTTGACTTTTGGATTTAGTTGGTTATGATTAACTTTGATTGACTATGGTTATTAAAAAACATATTAATAACCCTAGTCCAAAAACATCACCACAAATAGATTATTTAAAATGATTTGGTTTTCTTTTAATGACAATAATAAATGCATTAAAAATCAATAATCACTATCCTCACTATGACAATTTGATTATAATAATCGTACCATCTTACAATATTATAACATCAAATATATAACTTTATGATACATTCAATAAATAATTACAATAATTATCTATGTACGAAATATAAAACATATACTTTGAATATTCACATAAGTTACAAGTGGAAAATATTGTTCCCACATCCGGTTCACTTAGTGATAGAGAAAATTGAATGACTTACACCAATAGATAGTGACAAGAATAATCTTAATATCCCCGAAAGTGAAATTGAGAAAAAACATTGTTTAGTCACGTTGACCCATAACTTGAACCCCTATACTAAAAGAATAACCCATGACTTACACCCATAGAAAATTCCAAGCATAAAATTCGGAAAAAGTTCAAAAGTATTGAAAATTCAAGAATATCACCTCGATGATTTAGGTTAACACCTTCACAAAATAAGTTCTATGAATATCAAAAATTAAATTTTGGTTTTATAAACTAGAAAGTAACAAATTTATTTTTAATTTATTATTTTTTAAACAAAATAATTTTTATTTTTATTTTTATTTTTAAATATTTCAAACGGTTGTGACATTTTTTATATTAAAATTTGTGGTAAATAATAAATTTTGAATTTAAAATTTAGAAAAAATAATTTTTAAATTTGATAACTTTATATACTATTATTAAAGTTGATAACTTTACATAGCTTGAATTTCATATCATCAAATTATAACTTGAATTTTGAGCATCGCAGTGTTAAAATCTAGAATAGAATTTAACGTAGATTTGAAAATGTGCAGTCTAATATGCATTTGGATTTTCGACCAAAATTCTCAAGTTGTTGTACAATGACATTAAAGTCGACAAATGCCAGGAGAAGAGAGAGAGAAAAAAACGACATGGTTGGATGTGAAGCATCTACATCGTCGATATGGGCTCAGTGTGTGGCACTTTTGTTGCAAATAAGCACGTGACAAAGGACAACCCTATAGAACTTGAAATAGGCCAATGTTTACATTTTTTCCCTTTTACCTATGCAACAATTGCCTCCACAATTCACCCTTTTAGATCCTCCAAATTCTTCATATACGGATGCAGTTGTGGCATGCAATACTGTTGTAAATTGCTTTGGGGAAAGCATAATAGACTTGATATTGAAGACTACTAAGAATTCATGGGCACTTTCTATAGTTGGTAAAGATGGGGAGTCCCAAGTCGAAAGGGCTACCACGGGACCATGGAAAGCAAGAGTGGATTTTATAGATCAAGATTATAGTGGAGAGTTAGTGGAGGTAGTTGGGATATCATGTGGTGCAAATGTTAGCACTAATCTTGGCCCCATTAGGATAACTGAAGGTAATCTTGTTGGAAAACATGAGTCTCTTGTATAGATTACAACGATATCTAAAGGTCAGGACTAGGTTATCCCAAAGGAAGAGAGTGTCACACCAAAAGGTGTCACTCAAATTTTACAACAACATTTGAACAACATCAAATCTCTAGAAAAAGGTAGGTTCCGTGGAGATCTTTATGGTGATTCCTTTTTTGGTCAAGTCGGTGCCTCATGGGAAAATGTGCCAAAAGAAAACGACGGTAGTTCAAAGCAAGTTGCTTCAAATGTGACAATAGAAATTCCTGCTAACAACATGCCTAAGAGTGACAAAGAAAGCTTTGGATGGAAAATTTTCAAAGTTCAAAATCTACATTTGCACTCTTTGATGATGATGATTTATTTCGAGACTCAATGGAGGATGATGCTTCAAGATGAGTCTAGATGTTCAAATTTTATGTTGAATGTGCAAGTCACAATTTCAAGTAATTTGAGGTCAGAATTCTATTTGTAGCAAAAATGATGTTTTTTTTACATCCCAACATTATTTAGAATGCTGTTAAAATTTGTAATGGATTTATTGTTGATGCTTGAATAACATGTGATTTTTGCAACAACCTTTTATTCAACATAATCTCAACAAAGTAGTTTTATGTTTCTATTGAATTTTACATTCTAGCCTCTTTGTCTTCTCATTTCTGATGTTTATAGAGTTCATGGTTATATAATGTGCAACTACGGTTTGAGCTTACTCACCTTAAATTTGGCACGAATGTGATATCCTTCAAACTGATATCTCAATTTTGTTGTTTCCATTTTAAAGTAGTCCTACATGATCAACTCATCTGTAAGGGAGGATAATATGTGGGTTTCCCACTTTGTTTGAATATTGAATCAAATGATTCTTTGTGGAGCATGTGGATTTTATTAAAATCAATGCCTTATAATAAAATGCAAGTAAAGAAGGTTAGATAGTACATGTTTCCTAACTTCATGTAACATTTGTTCAGATACATGTTGTGTGTAACGTCTTACCAAACAAATCAATACATATTCAAAAGTTAAAACATATATATCATGTTTATGTTATTTGAAGTATATATATATATATATAACACACACACACACTACTACTACTACTAAGGATTCATGGGTACTCTCTATAAGTGTTAAAGATGGGGAGTCCCGAGTCGAAAGGGCTACCAACAGACCATGGAAAACAAGAGTCGGTTTTAGAGATCAACATTATAGTGGAGAGTTAGTGGAGCTAGTTGGGATATCAGGTGGTGCAAATGTTAGCACTAATCCTAGCCCCAATAGGGTAAATGAAGGTAGTCTTGTTGGAAAATACGATTCCCTTGTATAGATTACAATGATATCTAAAGGTCAGGACTAGTTTATCCCAAAGGAAGAGAGTGACACACCAAAAGGTGTCACTCAAAATTCACAACAATATTTGAACAAAGTCAAATCTCCAGCAAAAGGTAGGTTCTATGGAGATCTTTATGGTGATTCCTTTTTTGGTCAGGTCGGTGCTTCATAGGAAAATATGCCAAAAGAAAACGATGGTGGTTCAAATCAAGTTGCTTCAAATGTGACAATAGAAATTCTTGCTAACAACATGCCTAAGAGTGACAAAGAAAGCTTTGGATGGAAAATTTTCAAAGTTCAAAATCTACATTTGCACTCTTCGATGATGATGCCATAATGATGATGATGATTTATTTTGAGACTCAATGGAGGATGATGCTTCAAGATGAGTCTCGATGTTCAACTTTTATGTTGAATGTGCAAGTCACAATTTCAAGGAATTTGAGGTCAGAATTCTATTTGTAGCAAAAAAGATGTTTTTTTGTACATCCCAACATTATTTAGAATGCAGTTAAAATTTATAATGGATTTATTGTTGATGCTTGAATAACATGTGATTTTTCAATAAACTTTTCTTCAACATAGTCTCAACAAAGTAGTTTTATGTTTCTATCGATTTTTACATTCTAGCCTCTTTGTCTTCTCATTTCTGATGTTTAATATAGAGTTCATGGTTATATAATGTGCAACTAAGGCTTGAGCTTACTCACCATAAATTTGGCACGAATGTGATATCCTTCAAACTCATATCTCAATTTTGTTGTTTCCATTTTAAACCAATCCTACATGATCAACTCATTTGTAAGGGAGGATAGTATGTGGGTTTCCCAATTTGTTTGAATATTGACTCAAATGATTCTTTGCGGAGCATGTGGATTTTATTCAAATAAATTCCTTATAATAAACTATAAGTAAATAAGGTTAGATAGTACATGTTACCTAACTTCATGTAACATTTTTTCAGATTCATGTTGTGTGTAACTTATTACCAAACGAAGCAATACAGATTCGAAAGTTAAAACATATATAGCATGGTTATCTTATTTGAAGTATATATATACTAAGGATTCAGGGGCACATTATATAGGTGGTAAAGATGGGATTCCCAACTTGAAAGGGCCACCAAGAGACCATGGAAAGCAAGAGTGGCTTTTAGAGATCAACCTTATATTGGAGAATTAGTGGAGGTAGTTGGGATATCAGGTGGTGCAAATGTTAGCACTAATCCTAGCCCCATTAGGGTAAATGAAGGTAGTCTTATTAGAAAGTATGAGTCTCTTGTATATATTACAACGATACCTAAAGGTCGGGACTAGGTTATCCCAAAGGAAGAGAGTGAGACACCAAAAAATGTCACTCAAAATGTACAACAATATTTGAACAAAGTCAAATCTCCAGCAAACGGTAGGTTCTATAGAGATATTTATGGTGTTTCCTTTTTTGGTCAGGTTGGTGCCTCATGGGAAAATGTGCCAAAAGAAAACAACGGTAGTTCAAAGCAAGGTGCTTTAAATGTGACACTAGAAATTCTTGCTAACAACATGCCTAAGAGTGACAAAGAAAGCTTTGGATGGAAAATTTTCAAAGTTCAAAATCTACTTTTGCACTCTTTGATGATGATGATTTATTTCGAGACTCAATGGAGGATGATGCTTCAAGACAAGTCTAGATGTTCAACTTTTATGTTGAATGTGCAAGTCACAATTTCAAGGAATTTGAGGTTAGAATTCTATTTGTAGCAAAAGTGATGTTTTTTTGTACATCCCAACATTATTTATAATGTCGTTAAAATTTATAATGGTTTTATTGTTGATGCTTGAATAACATGTGGTTTTTGCAACAACCTTTTCTTCAACATAGTCTCAACAAAGTACTTTTATGTTTCTATTTATTTTTACATTCTAGCCTCTTTGTCTTCTCATTAATGATGTTTAT